>VBSK01000041.1:0-207966 GCA_006112555.1 Tuber indicum
TGTTAGGCGGAAGCCGACTCTGAATAATTGTCGAGAAGACTTAGGCCTGAATCTTTCGTAATAGACGGAGATTTGTCTAGGAAGGCTCGGAATTGTTCTTTTCGTTTATGACTACTAAGAACTCGCTTAATCGATAAGGGAAATAATTTTATAAAGATTCGTAGGTAAAACAATGTTATATTGTTAAGGTCTCTTCTCCGTTGCTTGTTGATGTCTAAAAGCTTGGGAGGCACTTCGATATTTATATCCCGCGTCTGAGTGTTCGCGGACTACATCTAATCCTCCTATAACTAAGTATCTATCCAAGATTGTACGCTAACGTCTCGTGGTCTTTGACAAGTGCGAACACTGTTTGACCCTGAATTCTCACACACCATCTTCGTTCTCATAAACTCTTTTCCGTCTAATCGTAGGATGCGTGATTATCCTCGAATGACCGGTCTTCGATTTATAGAGACGAGTAGACTCTGTCTGAGACTTCAGTCGTCTTGACTATCGTCCCAGTAGTCTCTTCCGATTTCACATAGTGGCCAGCGTATGCGTCGGGTACCTATGCATAATGCAGGCTGCGTAGACGGTGTGCCAACACTCTTAAGTCTACCGCCTATTAGGTCTTCTGAGTCTGAGCAGCTTCCCCTCGGTCCGCCTCGCCTCAAAGAGAATCACCTCTCGAGGGATCCTGTCTCCAGGACCAACCAACATACAGCGGCCTTCAGATAGGTATTGGTGTCAAAACTATCCCCTATGGCCTCTGGGGCACTGTAGGAGTAGTTGCGGATTTTCGAACCGAAAACGTCCCGTACTTTCGGCCCATAGTTAGGATGCCTAACTTTGAAGCCTAATAACTCAATGCGCCTCCGACGGATTTTCTCCGTTCCACTTCTCAGAGGTACCCAGAGGTGCCCTCTTATATATCCTGCGAACAGCTTCCGGTCGGACGGACGGCAGCGACGTATATGGTGTTATGAAGTGGGCTTCATTGAAGTGACATTATAGTCATGGGACGCAACTCTTCGAAATCTCGCTAAGGACGTGCGGGCCCCAGAACGGGGCCGGAGGGGGGTGTTAGGCTTGCGATAAATGAGGGTCTGTGCGCAGTTACCCTACCGAGAGGTCTGTGCATTTTCTATATGCCTAACATGAGCTCCCTCCTACAAGGTTTCGTCTCGAACACCTTCTTGGAATTATCTTATTTTAACAAATTTCCTTTTAAGACCCGATGTGGTCAGGGTAAAAAACCTTCCGGCGTTTGCTTGTCCACCGTAGGAAAACCTTTTCCTCATCGTCTTACTTCTTCCTGTCCTGGCATCTCCGGGTTGTCTCGATGAAACTCTCCGACTACTTCCTCAGCATTTTCCATGCCCGTAGCGGGTTCCCAAGTATTTTCATCTTCCGCACAACCTTGCCATTTCACAAAATACCATAGCTCTCGTACCTGTCGGTAACGATTGCTGATCCTTTTCCTATATGTCCGTATTTCGCTGCGGACAATTTTCTCTATTTCCCATTGCAGGTCCCCTTCAACCTCCTCTGGTTCTCTGGGAGGTTGTCTGCGTTCTGGATGAATCGATTCTCGATATGGTTCAAGTAAGGATACGTGGAAGACCGGGTGAATATTCCATCGGTCGGAAATGTTTAGTTAAACGCTCGGTCGCCTCTTTTTTCCAGTATTTGGAACGGCCCATAGAGTTTGGGTGCTAGCTTTTTCGACTTCCGTCTAGTGCGTATGTTTTTCGCGTTTAGCATAACTTTGTCGCCAATTTTAAACTCAGGTTGCTTTTTGGCTTTCCGATCGTAGTATTTCGCCATTCCTTCCCGTGTCTTTTCAAGCGAGCTTTCGCCTGTTCATGTATCGTCTTGATCCAGTTCGCGTATAGGGTAGCGCCGGGGTTTTGAACTTCACGTTCTTTCATCCACTCAGTTTGTGGGTGAAACCATAGTTCGCGTAAAAGGGGGACATTCCGTGAGCGTTGGTTGCAGAGTGTTATATGCATGTTCTGCTAGCGGCAGTAACTGATACCAATCATCTTGGTCATAGTTAATAAAACTTCGGAGGTATCCTTCCAGCACTTGGTTGGTTCTCTCTGTCTGTCCATCCGTCTGTGGATGATATGCCGTCGACATTCGTCGTTTTATATCCAACGCCTTACACAATGATTCCCAAAACTCGCCAGCGAACTTAGAGTCCATATCCGAAATGATCTCCGTTGGCAAGCCGTGTAGCTTCCAAACCTCCCTTAAGAACGTATTTGCGACATCCTTTGCCGTAGCCGTAGTCTGTAGTCCAAGAAAGTGTGCCATTTTTGTAAACCGGTCAACAACTACCATGATTGTGTACAACCTTGTGATTCTGGTAGTTGGGTGATGAAGTCTACTGATATCGATGACCATGCCGTGAACGGCGTCTGCAATGGTTGCAACAGTCCGTATTTCGCATGTCGGGGCGACTTGTTGTGTTGACATTCATCACAGGACCGCACGTAGTCGTTGATCCATTCGGCTAGCCCTTTCCAATAAAATCTCTCATGATGATTTCTAGGGTTTTTCTTGTCCGAAGTGTCCGCTCTATCTTTGCGTCATGGCATCCTTCGGCTATCTTGGTGTACAATGCTTGGTTGTCTGGGACGAATAGACGATTCTTATAGTATAGAAGGTCGTCGATCAGTGTCCAGTTCTTAGGGAATTCTTTTCCTTCATTTCGGAGCTTTGACAAGTCCTCGCGTCGTCTCAGCCAGTCTCCATCCGATAGCGTCGCCTCAAGAAGTTGTTCAAGGAACTCGGGGTTAAACTTCTTCATTGTCTTTTGCTTAGCATGGCCGTTGATATTAGTACTTTCTCTGGTACTTCTTTAATGTCGTACCAGGACAAATTTTCGGCTGCCGACGCTTCCAGCTGACATATGATGGGTTCTTGTTCCTTTATTATTAGACTTCTTGTAGCGATGTCGGTACTTCCGAAACCTTGGGCTCCTCTTTCAGTCTCGTCTAGCTTATCGACCTCCATTAAATCAGATGTGTCGATTTTTTCCACTATGAGTTGAGCCATTCTGTCTCCTTCTCGGATTTGGCAATCAACATCCTTGTGATTATATAGCAAGACTTTGAGCTCTCCCGTATAGTCGGCGTCTATTGTTCCTGCGCCGACCGAAATTCCGGAACGTACTGCTAACCCACTACGGGCCGCTACTCGTCCATATGTCCCTGCTGGTAGGCTTATTGCTATTCCAGTATCGAGTAGCACTTGTCCTCGTCTAGGGATAATGGCGTCGCTTATGGCATAGAGGTCATGTCCGGCTGCCATTCTTGAACCTTTAGTGGGTAACCTTGCCTTGTGGTTCAATCGTCTTACTCGGATGTATTTGTCCGAGGTATTCGTCTCTGGCTCAACGCCAGTTTTTCATCGCTCATCGCTCCAGCCCAGTACTTCTTTCCCTAATCCTTCTTCCTTCTCCTCCTGTAGTGCCAACAGCATTACTTGGAAGTGTTCTGGTTTCAAAACGGTTTGTTCGCGATGCGTAGCTCCCTCCTCAGGACGGTACTCCGGCCGTCTACTTAGCGCATCAGGCTTTCCGCCCTTGGTTCCTGGTCGGTAAACAATCTTAAAAATGTATTCCGCCAGTTTCTGAGCCCATCGGATTTGACGTCCGCTCCAAACCTTGGAAGTAAGGAAGTATTGTAGGTTTTGATGATCGGTGTAGACCGTCACAGGTTTTCTCCGTGCCTACTAAGTACTGTCTCCATTCTTTGAATGCTTCTAGGATTGCAAGCAGTTCCTTGTCATGAATCTCGTAGTTTCTTTCTGCCGAGTTCAACTTTCGTGAGTGGAAGGCAACTGGATGTAGCCTTTTTCCACAAACTGTGACAAGACACAGCCTAAGGCAAAGTCGCTTGCATCCGTTTCTACCACCGTTTCCCGGTCTGGATAGAAATGTTGTAGAATGGGCGCAGTCGTAAAGCGATGCTTTAACTCTTTGAACGCTGATTCTTGCTCAGCGCCCCAATGAAAATCCTTTGGATTTCCTTTTAGTGTCTCCGTTATAGGTTTACACACTCCGGAGAAACTTCGTATAAATCGTCGGTAAAAATTGGCAAATCCAATGAATATCTGGACTTCTTTTACCGACGCCGGCGATTTCCAACTTAATACGGAGTCGACTTTCCTCGTGCTCATAGCCACCCCTTCGACAGATACCATATATCCCAGGAATTCTACCTCTTGGACATGAAAGACTGACTTTTTCAAGGATACAGCTAGTTGGTAGTCGGCGAGTCTTTGCAAGACTTGATCGACTAACTCAACGTGACTCTTTTCATCCTTTGAATATATCAAAATGTCATCCAAATAGCAGACCACTCCGTAGTCCAAAAATTCATGCAGGACTTGGTTCATCATATCTTGGAAGGTTGCGGGAGCATTAACGAGCCCAAAAGGCATTACCTTGTATTCGTAATGGCCGTATCGAGTTCGAAAAGCCGTCTTCCACTCGTCTCCTTCTTTAATTCTTATCAGATGATAGCCGTCTTTCAGATCAAGCTTTGTGAAAATCTTAGCCCCAGCTACCCGATCTCTGAGCTCGGACATCAGTGGCAGTGGGTGCTTGTTCAAAACCGTAATACGGTTGAGGTTTCGGTAGTCTACAACTAACCGAAGTTTGCCGTCGGGTTTCGGGACGAACAGCACTGGTGCGCCTGCGGGGGATTTGCTCCTTGTGATTTTTCCTTGATCCATCATCATTTTAAGGTATTCTCTTAATGCGGCAAGCTGTTTTTCTGACAAGGGGTATATTGGACCCCAGGGCGCTTTGCGTCGTCCTTTAGTTCGATTTCATGATCGAACGTCCTCCGGGGCGCCAACTTTTCCGCTGCTGTGGCAAGAATAGGTCCTTGTGTCGCCAATATTCTTGAGGTAGCGATCCCAAGACTATATCGTCGGGACTTTCACTAGCGCCAATTCTTCCAATATAGGCGGCTTTCGTCAAAGGCTACCGTCTCATCGTATTCGAACATGTCGGCTATTCCTTCGTCTTCTTCCACACATTTTTCGCAACATTTTGCGTCGAACGACCATCCTTTTTGGGTCTTCAATGTGGGATATAGGATGTTCCTCATGCCACCAGCCGAATGGTATGATCATCCCGTATGATCCAAGTTCTGCTATTTCGCAGGTTATCTCAGACAGATGTTATTTCTTCCTATTTCTAACCATAAGGGATGGGTGTAAAACTTCCCTCCGGAGACTGCTGCGGTCCCATCAAACCCATAAATTTTGACCGCGTCCGACCGTTGTGTGAACGGTAATCGGTGTTCCTGTACCAATCTTTGATTGATAACGAACACATTAGAGCCTGAGTCCAATAGGACTTTAATTCTTTGTCGCCTATGGTTTAAAAAGAGGTAGGCGTCTCCCTCCGGGCAGGAATATCGTTTAGGTAAGGACGCGTAAAGCTTGCGTCGTCGCGGTTGACCGCAATCATCTTCAGGTTTTCGTTTAGACATTGTGTAACACGATGTTTGTTACCATGCCCGCACGGTTTCGACCATTGAGGTCTCCTCAGACAAACTGAATTTTTCTTGGTATATCGGGCAGCCCACTACTAGCGGTCTTTACCTCCTGCCGAGGAGTTCCCATACCTTCCACTTTTTCTACCTGTGGAACCAAACTTGGGGGTCTCTGCCATCGTCCAGATATCATGGGGACAAGAGCCGGGTGCGTAGGGCTGGTCGGCTGTCCCTTTGATAACCTTCCCGGGCTTATTATCCACCCTCGCTTAACCGTAGACAGTGTCCTCATTTTATCGGGTGCCCGTTCGGTACCAGCGCGGCACCTAAGAAGTAGTAAATAGAGGTGAGGTCTAGAGCTCTTGTACCTACTGGTCGAAGATACGCCTCGCTCATCTCCCTATGTCCTTCATCTTAGCCCTACTGTCGCTCCCGTCGGTACCCTTGGTGCTGTCTGTTTCCTGTCTAGGCTTTGGTCCTTATCGGAGACCTTTCAGATTCCAGGTCACGTGCCTGACTACCCAAACAAGCATGTGTCCGGCACATTGGGGCGAAACATACGTTATTACCTTGGGAAGCGTAGAGGCGCCGCCAATGTAACCATTGCTCTTTATTAATCCCCTTGTCTCAGCAAGAGGGACGCGTGTACTCCCACTCAGGTCGTCCCGTATGGTTGCTTGCCTCGCTTAGGTCTCCTGTTTTGCCGTTGATTTCGATTCCTAGAGACTATGTGTCTACTAGACTACCCGAACACCGTCGTTGTCGGTACCGTGTGAAGACTTAAGTAATTTCTTCGTCTTCTCCTAATTCCCATAGTCGGCTGGTGGTTCTGACCTGTCCAGCTTGTGCGGGTTTTCGAGCAGGTCTTGGTGGTTTGGCGGACCTTGCTCGGTTAGGGCCCATTCGTAATGGCCTTCGGCTGACTGTCGCTGCCGATACTTGAATGTTCCCATAGCACGTCTTATATGTGTGGTTCTTTTTTCCACATCTCGTGCAGTTATTGTCTTTTTTTCTCGTATCAATGACGCTTTGCGAGATTCCTTGGTGTGCTTCCGACCAATTCGAGTGTGTGATCGGAGCACTTCCTCCTAATTTCTTAGTTGGCCGTTCCGACTTGTGATCTTCACGTTTCCTTTTTCGTGAGGGTCCTCCACCTCCTTTTATATAAGCCTTATCTCTTCGTGGCTTATCCGGCCTTTCATCTCTTGAGGATTTGTCCTTTGTATCCTTAGAGGAGGTGTGTCGGGAACTGCCTTCTTTCAGTAACTTTTTTCGGTACTGAAGGTCTTCTTCTGCCCGGCCGGCTTCTATTACAACATCCTCCCATTCCTCGTCGGTATCGAACTTCTGGAAGGAGATACGGGTGAGAATGTCTTCGGGCAAGTTTCTTTCAACTGTCTCTCTCCATGATTCACCTGTCATATTGGCTTTGTTATTCAGGTTGTGCATGATTCGGAGGTAGGTTTGAAGTTTGAATGTTGCCCTTGTATTTTACTTCCTTCATGTCCCGCAGGGCTTGTCGTCCCTCCTGTAGAGGCGCAAAGGCCTTTCCTATTTCGTACGAGAAGCGGGTCCATCTTCGAAAATTCCGATTTTGGGTTTCGCCCTGTAGCCCGTCCATCTTTCTCCGGTACCATATCGTGTATGGTGTTACTATCTTTCCCTTGGTACGGTTGAGGGCGTATATGACCCGTTCCCGGTCATCTCTCCAATGTGAGGATTTCGGTCGAAGTAATCGATACATTGCTGAAGCCAAATGTGCACATCCTGGTGCTTTTCTCCTTCAAAAAGCGGTGGTGCCTCCGCTGGCCGTTTTGTGTTTACCACGAAGGCTTCCGCCAGGACATTCGCCAGGTCTGATTGTTCTGGGGTTAGACCCCTGCGGCGCCTTTCTGGCCCACCGCCTCTTTTTCCTTCAGCGTCATGGTCGCTGTCGTCACCGTCGTCATCACTAGGGTACCCCCCTCCTTGTCCAGGTGGTGGAGTTGCGTCTGAGGTCCCTTCCCGACTATTTTGAGGTTTCTCAATTTGTTTCCCTTTTCTTGCCTAGTCGGTCTGGAATAGTACTCATCATCATCTTCCACCGACTCCATCCTTACACGCTTGCTAGCTTCCGGTTTTTCTTCGGAGTCTCTTTCTTTCTCGAGGAAACGAGAAGTTCTTGGACCGCTTCACCAATCTTTTTGAGTTCACTCTGTTGAGACGAGAGTGCCTCACGAGTCTTCTTTGCCTCGTTTTGAAAGAGCGCATCTCTTTCCTTGAAGGCACTATTTACCTTCCGGTCTCGGTCCTTCATTTCCTTTCTGATTTCTTCTACTGCTTGTTGTAGAAGAATGTCCCGTTCAAGCGTGGTCTGGTGTAACTGCGAGGTAACCCCTTCGTGATGTTCTTGTCTGGCAGCTTGTTGTGCCAGGTTTTCCGCGATTTCCCTTACTATTCTTTCTTGTAGAGACTTTACTTCGGTCTCTACTCCCTGACACTGCATCAACAGGACCCCTATATCCTGATTATGGAGTTCCTTTCCTTCGGCAATTTGTCTTTGAACTTCAAACAGCCGGAGCGCGTTTTCCTGTTGAGCTCCCGTGAGCTGGGCAAACGCTATGTTTGCAGAGTCGATAGAGGATGTAATGTCTCTCCGGACATCGCGTAATACCACTCCTACTCTTGCAGCTAGCCTTGCCAAGTCGGCTGCCTGATCCCTTGGCCTCGGAGTAGATGAGCGGGACGAGCTGGGAACACTTGATGCCCGTGACCCGTCTCTTGGGGGACGCCTTATTCCCGGGGGAGCGATGAAGGTTGGCTCGGTGCATTTTCTCCTTCGCTCCCGGTGTCCATCGCATCTTTATCTTTTAATTTTTTGGAGGTTCTCTCCATGGCACCGGCGTTCCCGGACCTTCAGGGAACCACGATGACGATGGTTCTGTCATCTTTTCCTATAATGGGACTCGGTCTTAATGAGAGTTCGGGTGGTTCCCGAGCCTCCACGCCAAAGGTATAGTAGGTGTAAAACTACTATCAAAGGATCCCTCTTCACTGGTGTCCCAGTCGAGGAAAGGTTTCCAAACGAATTCTGGCCCGTACCAGGTTTCGTAAAGCTTTTGAAATTGTTCCTCCGTAGGAACTAGAGTTGGGTCGGTATACCACGAGGGAGCTTCTTGTTCCAGAAATGGTATTTCTCGGAGCTCCGACAGACGGGTAACACTGACCTAATAGTGGGGTAGTGTACCTTGGTTGGTGGTTCGAATATTGAATTGGTTCGGGAGAGTTCCTCAAGGGTGTCTAAACCGACCGTATCATCAATCGCAGGGTAGTGTACCGTATCATCAATCGCAGGGTAGTATACCGTGCCTTCAACGGACTCGTCGTCTGCGTGACTCGAACTCATGCGCTTGCTTAGCGTAGAGTGGTGACCGACTTATTTAGTGAGCCTTGGTAACAAGGAGAGCTAACAATATAGTGTTAGGCGGAAGCCGACTCTGAGTAATTGTCGAGAAGACTTAGGCCTGAATCTTTCGTAATAGACGGAGATTTGTCTAGGAAGGCTCGGAATTGTTCTTTTCGTTTATGACTACTAAGAACTCGCTTAATCGATAAGGGAAATAATTTTATAAAGATTCGTAGGTAAAACAATGTTATATTGTTAAGGTCTCTTCTCCGTTGCTTGTTGATGTCTAAAAGCTTGGGAGGCACTTCGATATTTATATCCCGCGTCTGAGTGTTCGCGGACTACATCTAATCCTCCTATAACTAAGTATCTATCCAAGATTGTACGCTAACGTCTCGTGGTCTTTGACAAGTGCGAACACTGTTTGACCCTGAATTCTCACACACCATCTTCGTTCTCATAAACTCTTTTCCGTCTAATCGTAGGATGCGTGATTATCCTCGAATGACCGGTCTTCGATTTATAGAGACGAGTAGACTCCTGTCTGAGACTTCAGTCGTCTTGACTATCGTCCCAGTAGTCTCTTCCGATTTCACATAGTGGCCAGCGTATGCGTCGGGTACCTATGCATAATGCAGGCTGCATAGACGGTGTGCCAACACTCTTAGTCTACCGCCTATTAGGTCTTCTGAGTCTGAGCAGCTTCCCCTCGGTCCGCCTCGCCTCAAAGAGAATCACCTCTCGAGGGATCCTGTCTCCAGGACCAACCAACATACAGCGGCCTTCAGATAGGTATTGGTGTCAAAACTATCCCCTATGGCCTCTGGGGCACTGTAGGAGTAGTTGCGGATTTTCGAACCGAAAACGTCCCGTACTTTCGGCCCATAGTTAGGATGCCTAACTTTGAAGCCTAATAACTCAATGCGCCTCCGACGGATTTTCTCCGTTCCACTTCTCAGAGGTACCCAGAGGTGCCCTCTATATATCCTGCGAACAGCTTACGGTCGGACGGACGGCAGCGACGTATATGGTGTTATGAAGTGGGCTTCATTGAGGTGACATTATAGTCATGGGACGCAACTCTTCGAAATCTCGCTAAGGACGTGCGGGCCCCAGAGCGGGGCCGGAGGGGGGTGTTAGGCTCTCGATAAATGAGGGTCTGTGCGCAGTTACCCTACCGAGAGGTCTGTGCATTTTCTATATGCCTAACATCCTCCCGTCCATGGACTCGTCCCCACAAACCGGCCAAGTATACGGTGTTGGGCTACTGGCTGGAACCCGCGATCCTTCGTTGGACCGAGCCACACCCCTCACTTCACCGGGCCTTGCCCTGGCCGAAGCTGCCCTCGTACGATAGAGCCTGTCCCGGCCAGGCAAGGGTTCCGCACACACCTGTGTCATCGTCTCGCCTCCTCCTTGGTCCGCCCCATCCGTCTCTATGGCAGCGACCTTCTCTCCCCACTCCAGGATGCTCGACAAGATGAGGGCGTTCTGGAACGGGTACAGAGGTGGGTTACGAACTGCTTCGCTCCACCACACGGCAATCCTTCCCTGCGAATCACACTCCCTCCAATTGACCTACTGATCAAACACCTTCAACGCCAGCGGCGGTCAACGGTCTGCCGCCACCTGAAATCAACCGGGCAACGGCCCGCCTGGACCACTCGGTCCCAAACACGTCCCCCTTAGGGCTCCCGACTCCCTCCGCCTCCCTGGGTCTGTCAGGGGCCGGCATCCATGGGCCGGCCCCAACTACACGCCCCCTCAGATGGTTCACAAAACCACCTCCCCGCCCAACCGGCGCACCTCCAGTCGATGCGGTCGCCCACCGCATTCACCCCATTCGGCAGCCGCAGTGACCCCCTCCCTCCGGCAAACCCCTCCTCTACTACACTGCAACTGGCCCCGCTGGGGGCCCCGCCTCTACACTTCGCTCAAGGCCCGTTGCCGTGAGGAACTCCTCACCTCGTGGCGCCTCTCTCTCCCCCCCGCCTTACTACCTCTTGGCCCCACCCTGCGCCCGCACCCCTTTATGGGCCTGGGGGTTCCTCTCCGGCGGCTCCACCAGATGCGTGCTGGTAAGAGCTACCTAGCTGCCCACCCTCTTGGTATGACACCGACCCTCTCCCCTCTGCCCCGGTGTGAGGAGGGGGACGAGACGTCGAAACATGCCCTCCTTTTTCTGTCCTGTCAGTCTGCAGCCCGCGATCGCCACCTCCAGGGGGTCACGGATATTGGACCTGACTCTCTCTGTGGACCTCGATTCCGATGCTTTTAGGCCTCGGTCGTATCTCACCGAACCAAGACTGGTTTCCCCCCCGATATGTATGCACCCACTAGCCCCCCGCCAGCCCTCTCTCTCCCCCTCCCCTTTCCCTCCTGCCTCGCCTCGGTTGTCGTTGGCGGGTCGCCAAAAGTGTCTAAGTGGTGGAAGGTTCCTGTTTTGTTCAATACGTTAGGTTTTGATTTGTTTTCGTTACGATGCTAGTTAGTTAGTAGTTTTCCTTATAAGTCCTGTGTAGGCAATGCGTCGGTTATTGGACGCCATAGGAGGATCTGGTTTGGGTTTTTCGTGTTTGTTGATTGATTTGGGTTTTGTTTCTGCCACAGCTAGCGCTGCATGCACGTTGTGTACCTTAACCAAACAATGAATATATGATATAAAAAAAAAAAAAAAAAAAAGAAAATGGCTAGACCCGGGAAGTGGAACAAAGTCAATCCGTCAACTACTCAGGGAGTTATAAGGCTTCAAGATATGACATCTTTGATACGGGCCGTAAGTAACGGGACGTTTTCGCGCAAGGTCATGAGATGAATGTTGGAGGTTCGGGATAACGAACCAATATATTCACATCCACCCTCTGACGATTAGAAAGAGTCTAGAGCTCCTGGAAACACTACCAAAAAGCAGCGAGCTTCAAGGAGTGTTGCAACTATGATAAGAGGTGTACCGCAGTTGCGGGATTTACAGCCAACACAACACGAAGGTCCACCCCCTCTACATAGAACAATCAGGAGTTGCCGACCGAGGAATTATGAGACTATTCAATAGAATGGCCTCTCCTCTACGAGAAGAGAGTCATCAGAATGAATTCTATCGGTTAGTTGTTGAGTTATCACAACTAGAAGTTATCGGCTCCGCATATCTGCATATGCAGTCTCGTACCAAGACTGATCCTCTGGTAACGAAAAGAACTATTGGAGCCAACAGAGTTCGACTTGAGAACTCGGCTACAGGTCTATAGACTCTAAGGATCGGAAAATTACTACTGGTGACAAGTATGTCTCCCAGGTAGAAATAGTAATTACCGAAGATGTGTGAGTTTTTTCAGGGTCTCCCGGTGTTCGCACCATTATGGAGAACTCGACGTTGCGCATTAGAATTGAAGAGGTACATATTTGTATACTAGATAGATGTAGCCCGCGAACACTCAGACGCGGAATATAAATATCGAAGTGCCTCCCAAGCTTTAGACATCATCAAGCAACGGAGAAGAGACCTTAAAGAACCTTAACAATATAATATGTTCTTACGATTCTATCCTACTTTCTTGCACTCTTAGTAGTCATAAACGAAACGAGTTACTTCTGAGCCTTCCTAGACAAATCTCGTCTATACGAAAGAATTCGATTGGCCTAGACAACCATAAGTCTATACCGGTTGTCTCCGCCTAAATCTACTGAGCTTGGCACGTCGTCTCCTTATTTCACTGGCTTCGCTGCGTGGTTTTTCCTTACTAAGTACCCCTGGTGTATTTACTTACTTTCCTTTCGCCTCTGTTGGCAGGCCGTCAGTCCTTGATCTCGCTTTTGCGAAGGGGCGGCGAGCTTCTGTTGCTGAATGGTCCACCCACTCCCCTCCACTGGCTCGGATCATGTTCTGTTTGCCTGTTTGCTTTCCACACCGCTGTTACGCTCCCCTGCCCCTTCTCCTGCATGGCCAAAAACCGATTGGCCGGTCCTCGGGGATGCCCTCAAGTTATTTGTTGTTTCCCCTCCCCCACCTCTACCCACCTTTACATCTGCCTCAGCCTGGTTTGACAGAAATGTCGACCGCCTCCGTACCACTCTCCTCCTACACACCCCACTCCACCGCCTCTCCAACTACTCCAAACCTTGGTGGTCTCCCCTCCTCTCCTCTCTGAGAACATCCTTTCATGTTTCTACGCGTCGAGCCCGCAAGGCCCCTGCCGAAGCCTCTAAGGCTGAGGCCCGCCGCGCCCGCAATGCCTACTTCAAAGCTATCAAGCAAGCTAAGCGTGCCTACTGGGATGATTTCCTCTCCTCCGCCACCCCAAGACTGTCTGGACTGCCAAACGCTTCGCGCTGGGCCGCCCCCCGGACTGGTTCCCGTCCTTTCCTGATGCAGACACTCCTTCTGAAGTCAATGCCGCCCTCTTGTCCCACTTCTTCCCGCCTAGGACCTCAGCTCCTCCACTGTCCATCCTCTGCCCCTTCAAGGACCTCGCCGAGCTCACAAAAAAGGAAATCTCCAGAGCACTCGCTTCCAGCTCCAGCTCCTCCACCCCGGGGCCCGACCATATTCCCTACTCGGTTTGGAAAGGAGTCCATTCTACGAACCCGAAGATCCTCACCTCCCTCTTAGGACTCCTCCTCCTCTACGGCTTTCAACCTCCCTCCCTTAAGCAGGCTAATGGCATCGTGCTCGACAAACCGGGTAAAGCCTCCTACGATACACCAGCTTCCTTCCGCATCATTGTCCTCCTACAAACCCTGTCCAAGATCCTGGAGCGTGTGGTAGCTGTAAGGCTAGCCGCAGTTACTCGGGCCCTCGGCCTCGTCCACTCCAACCAATGTGGCTCTCCCTCCGGAATGGGAACTTTTGACGCCCTAGCTACCCTCTCCCACGAAGTCCGACTGGTGCACCGTATGGGCCTCTGCTCCTCCACCCTCTTCCTTGACGTCAAGGGGGCTTTGATAATGTGGACTCGGGGGCTCTGTGTGGCAAGCTGAAAGAAAGAGGCGTGCAACCCTACCTGGTCTCTTGGGTCCGCTCCTTTCTGCACGGTCGCCAATGCCGCCTCCTCTACCAGGGTTCCCCTGAGGTCCTCACCCCGGTCCAAGTAGGCACCCTCCAGGGATCGCCTGTCTCCCCCCTTCTCTTCCTCATCTATTTCTCATCCCTCCATTTCCCTGTCCCCAATGGTCTCATCCTCTCCTATGTTGACGACTTTGCCATCACCGTGGCCTCGCCCTCCTACCGACGTAACGTCCAAAAGCTCCAAGCCGTTGCGGTCTCCCTGTCCTCAAAAGGCCGCCGTATAGGCGTTGCTTTCTCCCTCCCCAAAACTAAGCTCATGCACTGGAGAACCCCTCAGCAGAGAGGACTACCCTCTTCCCTCCCCGTCTCGGTAGACTCGGTCCCCTACAAGCCCGCCCAGGTACTTCGGTGGCTGGGCTACTGGCTCGAACTGGCGACACCGTCGCTGGACAGGGCCACCTCTGCGCACTACACAAGAAGGCTGGCCCTGGCAGAAGCCGCGCTGGCTACAGTTGACCGTCTCTCCCGCCCTGGTAAAGGCCTTGCCCCTCATCTCTGCCACAGGCTGGCTTCCTCCCTCATTCGCCCTATCCTCTTCTACGGCTGCGACCTGCTCTCGCCAGGTGCCAAGATGCTCGACAAGCTCAGGTCTTTCTGGCACAGGGTTCAGAGGTGGGTCACCAACTGCTTCTTCTCCACAAACACCGCCGTTCTCCCATGTGAGAGCTCCCTCCCGCCCATCGACCCCCTTATCAAGAACCTCCAACGCCTTGCTGCCATGAGGCTGGTCTGCCTCCCTCCGGAAATCAATCCCGCGACAGCGCGCCTCGACCATACAGTCCCAACCACATCACCCTTCAGGGCGTCAGACTCCCTCCCGCGCCCTGGCTCCCTTCGTGGCCAACACCCTTGGGCCGGCCCCAACTACACCCCCCTCAGGTGGTTCACCAAACAACCCTCCCCGCCGAACTGACGCCACCTACCAGTAGACGCGGTAGCCCACCGAGTACACTTCGTGATAGGCAACCACCTCGATCCACTTCCTCTGGCAAACTCTGGCCTTCTCCCTTCGCTTCAACTGGCCCCGGTTGGGGCCTCAGCCCTCTATGCCTCCCTAAAGGCAAGGTGCCGCGAGCAGCTTCTCACCTTCTGGCGCCTTCTCTCGCCACCCCCGCCCTATTACCCGTATCCCACCTCGATGCGCCCGCACCCCTTTATGGGCTTGGGCTGTTTCCTCTCTGGCTGGCTCCACCAGATGCGCTCTGGCAAGAGCTACCAGGCCGCCCACCCATCCTGGCATGATGATGACCCTTCTCCCATATGCCCTTGGTGTGAAGAGGCCGACGAGACCTTCGAACACGCTATCCTCCACTGCCCAATCAAGTCTGCTTCCCGCGTCCGCCACCTCCAGGGGGTAACGGATATCGGACCTGACTCCTCACTATGGAGCTCAATCTCGGCCCTCATAGGTCTTGGACGCTACCTCACCGCCACTCGAACTGGTTTCCCCCCCGACATGTACGCACACTATGCCCCCCACCAGCCCTCTCTTTCCCCCTCCCCTTCCCTTCTTGCCTTGCCTCGGTTGTCGCTGGCTGGGTCGCCAAGTGGTCTAAGTGGTGGAAGGTTTCCTGTTTGATTTTCTTTACTTGTTTGTGCGAGTTTAGTTTTGTTTCCATTACGATACTGTTAGGAGTACCCGATTCCGATAGCCTAGGAGTACCTTAGGTAGGGTAACTTTACCCGAAATCGAGAATCTTAGTCTCCAACACCCCCCTCCGGCCCCCTTACGGGGCCCGCGCGTCATCATACACATCAACCTTAGTTGCGTCCTGTGACTATATGGTCACAGAATTAAAGGTGTCAGAATAACACCGTATACGTCGCTGCCGTCCGTCCGACCGGAAGCTGTTCGCAGGATATATAAGAGGGGACCTCTGGCAAGAGCTGAGAAGTGGAACGAAGTCAATCCGTCAACTACTCAGGGAGTTACTAGGCTTCAAAGATATGACATCTTTGGCATAGGCCGTAAGTAACGGGACGTTTTCGCACATGGTCAAAATATGAATGTTAGGAGGTTCGGAACAACGAACCAATACATTCACATCCACCCTTCGACGATTAGAAAGAGTCTAGAGCTCCTGGAAACACTACCAAAGGAGCCAACGAGCTTCGAGGAGTGTTGCAACTATGATAAGAGGTGTACCGCAGTTGTGGGATTTACAACCAACACAACACGAAGGTCCACCCCTCTACATAGGACAATCAGGAGTTGCCGACCGAGGAATTATGAGACTATTCAATAGAATGGCCTCTCCTCTACGAGAAGAGAGTCATCGGAATGAATTCTATCGGTTAGTTGTTGAGTTATCACAACTAGAAGTCATCCACTCCGGCATATCTACAGATGCAGTCTCGTACCAAGACTGATCCTCTTGGTAACGAAAAGAACTATTGGAGCCAACAGAGTTCGAGTTGAGAACTCGGCTACAGGTCTATAGACTCTGAGGATCGGATAATTACCACTGGTGACAAGTATGTCTCCCGGGCAGGAAATAGTAATTACCGAAGATGGTGTGATGGTTTTCAGGGTCTCCCGGTGTTCGCACCGTCAGGGAGAACTCGATGTCGCGTATTAGACTTGAAGAGGTACATATTTTGTATACTAGATAGATGTAGCCCGCGAACAGTCAGACGCGGAATATAAATATCGAAGTGCCTCCCAAGCTTTAGACATTATCAAGCAACGGAGAAGAGACCTTAACAATATAATATTGTTCTTACGATTCTATGCTACTTTCTTGCACTCTTAGTAGTCATAAACGAAACGAGTTGCTTCCGAGCCTTCCTAGACAAATCTCTGTCTACACGAAAGAATCCCGATTGGCCTAGACAACCATAAGTCTATACCGGTTGTCTCCGCCTAACAGATACTAGTTAGTTAGTAGTTTTCCTTTATAAGACCTGAGTAGGCGACGCGTCGGTTATTGGACGCCATCGGAGGAACTGGTTTTGTTATTTCGTTTGTTAGTTGTTTGATTTTGGGTTTTGTTTCCGCCATAGCTAGCGCTGCATGCGAGTTCTTGTACCTTACCAAAAACAATGAATATATAATATAAAAAAAAAAAAAAAATATAAAAAAAAATGGCCGAGGAAGATAGGCTCTCCACGCTTTGTTCTAAGTACTTTCCTTACTTATTACTTTACGAATAAAACATCTTTATCACATTTGCATATCCTGCACATTTCTTACAAGCCTACATGAGACGAAGTTGTCTTAGTTAGGATCTAACCGGCGTTATCCGTCGAACGGTGATAACGTAGATCAACGGATTTAAGAACTGCTATATCTGATAAGATAGGAACTGAGAAGAGAGAAGTATCGTTGCCTGTTGCTATTAGTTAACCACGAGATAGGAATGTTACATTACAAAGCGTTACCCAAGCGACATCCAACGATAGCAACACGGCGAATATAAACCCTCAACCTGAGGGACAAGACCATGAAGGAGATATCGATCTCACAGAAAACGAAGGAGGATTAGGAAGCTTTGAAGAATTCAATGACGTCCTTGAAAACGCCTCTCAAGTACCGTCAAGAGTGACTAGTCCTGTTACACCCAAACAGGGAACACCTGAAAGAAGATTGTCACCAGACGACTCACCAGAAGGTACACCGAGACCAAGAAGGATGTCGGCAGTGCAACCGGCAGCACCCCCGGCACAAGGGGATATTGGAATATCTCCAGCCCAAATGCAAGCTATCGTAACAGCGGTAGTGGCAGCCATGGGACAAGCCGCTCCGGCATCACCAGCGGCTCCGTTGCGAACTATGCAACAACTCAAGGTTAAGGCACCACCCCGATATGGAGGAGAACGAAATCGACTACGCAACTTTATGGTGCAACTCGACAATTATTTTGAAGCAGTAGGATGGGTCACGGGATACGACCATGAAAAAATCTTCTACACCTGCACGTTATCTGAAGGAACAGCACTTGCATGGATATGACCTTACACGGAAGGAACTACTGAAAAGCCATGGAGAAACTGGGACGAGTTTCGTACCGAGTTCACCCTACAGTTCGATGACCTCAACAGGGAACAAGAGGCAAGGAATAAGCTCGAAGTGGCTGAACAAGGAAACTGCGATGTAACCGAATACTGGTATGAGTTCAGACTACTCATGAAAGACGCCAACATCGACGACACAACAGCAGGAAGATGGTTCGCCCGAGGACTAAAAAAGATCTATCACGATGCTATGATCCACATGCCGAAGAGACTAACTTCGACAACGGGATTAGCAGTCTGGGCGATAGACAAAGAGAATTGGATAAACCATTACAAGGCAACGGAACGAAACTTCCATCCGCCAGCAGGGACCAACAAGGCATATACGCGATCAAGGAACCAAGATGGGACATGGAAAGGAAAAGAGCAAGACGATAGGGGAGACCCTATGGAATTAGACAGTATAAGAAAGAAAGGATGGCTCGACATTCCTCAAGGCATGTACGAATAAAGAAAGAAGGACAACCTTTGTTTCAATTGTGGAATCAAAGGACATGGAATCAAGGATTGCAGAAGACCAAGATCCAGTGGAAATGGAACGCAGACAAAGAAACCTTTCACCACACAAAGGTTCCAACAATTTCCGAAAAGGACGAATCTGAGAGATATCTCCATGGACGAAGGAGACGACCAGTCAGAAAAAGACGATGGTCTCTAGCAATAGATGGTCTGAGGGACAAGGATTGACCAAAACCCATCAAGTTATCGAATACATACGCGGCACTGCAAACAGAATCAATGGAAACACACGGAGATCAGTTAATGGTCAAAACGAAACTACATGTCAACCAACAAGATACGATCGAGATATACGCGATGATAGACTCGGGAGCAACCGAGGATTTCATCGACAATGGGATCTGTGACAAACACGGAATCAAAACAAAGAACACCAATATGAAAAGGACGATTTACCTGGCGGATGGAAACCAAGTGCAATGGGCGCTATCACCCATATTGCTCAAGTACCTATAGAAATTGGAAACCATAGGGAAATGGCAACCTTCCAAGTGGCAAATCTCAAAAATCACGAGATAGTACTAGGGATGCCCTGGCTCAAGAAGCACAACCCATATATGGATTGGACACAAAATAAGGTCACCTTCGCAAGCGGATTATGTGAGAAGGAATGCCTACGAGACCTGCCAGTCGTGTATGGAACCCCAGAAGTCGAAGTCGAATATGAAAGCCTTAAGGCAAGATACAAAGAAATCAAGACAACTGTCAACAAACCAAAGAAACAGAATAAGAACCAAAAAACTCTTGTCAAGAAAATCGACCCGGAGGCTCGGATACCTCTTAGAGGGTCAACAAAGGCGGCAGGACACGACCTATACACACACGAAGAAATCACGATACCTGTAAAAGAGACGGCCGCAATACGGACTGGAATAGCTATTGGGCTACCGGACGGCACCTATAGTCGAATCGCTCCCAGAAGTAGACTGTCAGTTAAACATAAACTGATGGTAAATGCTGGATTAATCGCTGCCGACTATACCGGTGAGATTAAGGTAGTGTTGGCCAAGCTGAACGACAAGGAGTATAAGGTCTCAAAGAGGGACCGAATTGCTCAGTTCATCATCGAAAAGATTAACAACGAAGATCTTCAAGAAGTCAATACCCTCAACGACTCTGAAAGAGGAAACCAAGGATTCGGATCAATGGACAAGCAAGAAGCTACCGAGAGCCAACACAACAAGATCCAAATATGCGAAATAACGGCTGAAGAATTCCGCGAAGATTACAAAGAAGGAGCATATACAGGAATGCTCCGATGGAACTTTACCACCAAAGACCTAGAATGGGCCAAGATCAACATCAGTACAGAATTGGCTATACAAGACAAACAACAGCGAAAACAACAAGACTGGAGGGATAACATACCCAAACAATATCACAAGTTCAACGACTTGTTTAAAGAAGATAACGCAACAGAACTACCCCCTCATAGGCATGGGGTAGACCTGGCAATTGACCTCGAACTGGACAAAGACGGAAAAAGAATGCAACATATACTATGGAAAAAGGTATACGCACTCAGCAAACAAGAGTTGGAAGAATTGAGACAATACATCGAAACCAATCTGGACCGAGAATGGATTCGAGTAACGAAAGGAGCATGGGGATCACCCATAATATTCGTCAAAAAGAAAGATGGAAAGCTAAGATTATGCGTGGATTACCGAGCACTCAATTCACTTACGAAGAAGGATTGATACCCACTTCCCTTGATAGGAGAAGCCTTGGATCGATTAAGAACGGTACAATACTTCACCAAACTGGACATCAAGGACGCATACCATAATGCCAGGATCAAGAAACGAGACAAATGGAAAACAACTTTTGCATCCAAATACGGGATGTACGAATACTTAGTTATGCCCTTCGGGCTAACCAATGCACCTGCGGCGGTTCAACGATGGATCAACCAAGTGTTGAGCCGGTTCCTCGACAGATGTTGCATTGTCTATCTAGACGATGTACTCGTCTACTCTGATAACCTGGAACAGCACGTCCGAGACGTTAGCAGAGTAACGGAAAGCATCCAAGAATCCGGGATGAAGATCAAACCAACAAAATGCGAATTCCACAAAGAAGAAACAGAGTACCTGGGGTTTATCATCAACAGACAAGGAGTTAAAGTGGACCCAGTCAAGACAAATGCCATATGGAAATGGAAACCGCCAGGAACGAGAAAGGATGTTCAATGTTTCATCGGATTCTGCAACTTCTACTGAAGGTTCATAGAGTGATTCAGCAGAATTGCTAAACCGCTCTATAACCTCACAAAGAAAGAAGCTAAATGGAGAGGGAATGAACACGAACAAAAGGCATTTGACGTATCAGAAAACAACTCACTAGCGCCCCATTACTAGTTCACTACGATCCCGATAAAGAACTAGTAATCGAAACCGACGCCTCGAAATACGTCTGTTCCGAGATACTCTCACAGAAATGCGAAGACGGA
Source organism: Tuber indicum (assembly GCA_006112555.1). NCBI lineage: Eukaryota > Fungi > Ascomycota > Pezizomycetes > Pezizales > Tuberaceae > Tuber > Tuber indicum. The sequence goes on from VBSK01000041.1 coordinate 20,931, forward strand.
AGGTGGAGACCCGTCGCCTACCGATCAAAGAAAATGACACCCGCTGAATGCAACTATGATGTCCACGACAAAGAACTATTAGCAATAGTTCAAGCAATGAAGGAATGGAGACGATACGTTTGTGACACAAAAAGTGTCGTGAAAGTACTATCAGACCACAAAAACCTAGTACCGTTCATGAAGGACAAGGTACTAAATGACTGGCAACTACGATGGATGGAACAACTGAGTCAGTTCAAGTTCCAAATCGAATATCGACCTGGTAAAGAAGGGGGCAAACCAGATACTCTTACAAGAATATCAAGCGACAGACCACAAGACGATAACGATGAAAGGATTACCTGAAAAATCCAAACGTTACTACCAGTCGACCGATATTTCAGAAAGAACAGAATTGAAGCAATGGAGATGGTTGAAATTACAACAGAAAACGAAGAAAGAATACAGAAAGCAAGAAAAGAAGATGGAACTATCAAGGCGATAAAGAAAGCGTTGGAAGAAGGAAAGAAGGAAATGAAGGGGATAGCACTGGGTTTATGCTAGTGGAAAGAAAATCAACTATGGTACGACGGTGTTAGGCGGAAGGCGATTCTAAATACTTGTCGAGAAGACTTAGGCCTGAATTTTTCGTAATAGACGGAGATTTGTATAGGAAGGCTCAGTGTCGTTCTTTTCGTTTATGACTACTAAGAACTCGCTTAATTGATAGAAGAAATATTTTATAAAGATTCGTAGGTAAAACAAGGTTATATTGTTAAGGTCTCTTCTCCGTTGCTTGATGTCTAAAAGCTAGGGAGGCACTTCGATATTTATATCCCGCGTCTGAGTGTTCGCGGACTACTTCTAATCCTCCTATAACCAAGTACCTTTCCCAAGATTGTACGCTAACGTCTCATAGTCTTAACAAGTGCGAACACCACTTGACCCTGAATTCTTGCACACCATCTTCGTCCTCATAAATTCTTTTCCGTCTTATTGTAAGATGTGTTATTATCCTCGAATGACCGGTCTTCGATTTATAGAGCCGAATAGACTTCTAGTCTGAAACTGCAGTCGTTTTGACTATCGTCTCAGTAGTCTCTTCCGATTTCACATAGTGGCCAGTGTATGTGTCGGGCACCTATGCATGATGCAGGCTTCGTAGACAGTACGCCAACACCCGTATGTCTACCGCCTATTAGGTCTTTTGAGTCTGAGCAGCTTCCCCACCGTCCGCCTCGCCTCAAAGAGAATCACCTCTCGAGGGATCCCGTTTCCAGGACCAACCAACATACAGCGGCCTTCAGATAGGTATTGGTGTCATATCTATCCCCTATGGCCTCTGGGGCACTGTAGGAGTAGTTGCGGATTTTCGAACCGAAAACGTCCCGTCACTTTCGGCCCATAGTTAGGATGCCTAACTTTGAAGCCTAATAAGTCAATGCGCCTCCAACGGATTTCCTCCGTTTCACTTCTCAGAGGTACCTAGAGGTGCCCTCTTATATATCCTGCGAACAGCTTCCGGTCGGACAGAAGGCAGCCACGTATATGGTATTATGAAGCGGGCTTCATTGAGATGACATTATAGTCATGGGACGCAACTCTTCAAAATCTCGCTAAGGACGTGCGGGCCCCAGAGCCGGGCCGGAGGGGGGTGTTAGGCTTCGATAAATGAGGGTCTATGTGCAGTTACCCTACCGAGAGGTCTGTGCATTTTCTTTATGCCTAACAGACGGAGAGAAATGGGTTCCGGAAGAAGAAGAGATAAGAACGGAAATCATACGACAACATCACGATTTACGAATATCGGGACATGGAGGAACGGCTAAAACAACCGAACTCATCACAAGGTCATTCTATTAGCCAGGACTGCGCGAACACGTCAAGAGATATGTCGAGAATTGTAACATATGTCAAAGGATGAAAACAGCCAAGCATGCGCCCTACGGATTACTCAAATCGAACGAAGTTCTGGAAAGACCATGGGAAACAATCCTCATGGATTTTATTACCGACCTCCCGAATTCGGAAGGATGGAACGCTATTTTAGTTGTGGTGGATCGCCTGACCAAAATGAGTCACTTTGTTCCGGTTAAAAAAGATATGACAATGGCAACATTTATCCGAACGATTTTCCATGAAATCTTTAGATTACATGGACTACGAAAAAATATCATCATGGATCGAGGATCATTATTCACATCCGGCGCATGGAGAAAAGCGACAGGGGAAATGGGAATCTGGAACAGGCTCAGCACAGCATTCCATCCACAAACCGAACGGACAAACAGAACGGATAAACGGGATATTGGAACAATATCTTCGTGCATACATCAATTATCAACAAGATAATTGGCGGGAATTGCTTCCGATAGCGGAGTTCGCATACAACAACAGCAAGCAAGAAACGATAGGAACGACACCATTCTTTGCGAATTATGGACAACATCTGAGAAGTCAGGCCACAAATCATACGAGCGGTGGAATGATAACAGCTAAGACGGAGATGAGTCAATTGCACAACACATTACGATACGAATTGAATTACGTACAGCAACAACAGAAAGAACAATACGATAAACACCGAAGACCCGATCCGAACCTACAGATAGGAGATATGGTATGGCTGCTACCATGCAATATCAAAACCACGAGACCATCCAAGAAATTAGATTACAAGAAAATCGGGCCGTTTCGGATAATGGAAAGGATTGGGAGTTGGGCATATAAGCTCGACGTTCCTCCCTCGATGAGAATACACAACACATTCCACATCTCACTCCTCGAAATCTACAACGATAACAAGTTTCCCTCACAAACGATAACTCCTCCTCCTCCGCTAGAAATAGACGGAGAATCCGAATACAAACTAGACAAGATAATCGATTTGCTCTTGCGCTACGGAAGACTCCAATACCGTGCCAAGTGGACCGGCTAGTCTCCTGAACACGATAAGACCTGGTATCCAGCGAGCAACTTCACCAACGCTCAAGATGCCATCGAACTCTTCCACAGAAGCTATCCCAACAAGCCCCACCGCGATAACGATCACCATCAACCCCAAGAACGAAGAAGGCGCTAAGTCCCCTATGAAGCCCAATGAGGGCTGGGATGACTGCTCCTGCGCAGTCACCCCCACGAGCCCTGAACAATCATATATGGGGCCAAGCGAAGAAGAGATCAGAAAGAGGAAAGAACACGCCGCCATGAGTTGGACGGTGTGTTACGATGATAGATGCTAAACACACTTTGGCGAGAAAGAAGGAAGCGGGTGGTTCCCACGAGCCTACAAAAAAGGAGGGCCAAGGCCCGATCACGCTGCAAAACCATGGACTGAAAGCTATCGCATTCAGTGTCAGGCATATAAGGTAGCAAAAATTGAAGCAGGATACCATCCGAAGAGGGATGAAAGCAGGAGGCCGCTCGGGAAAAACTTGGCCTGAGACCACTGCAAGGCCATGGAGACATGGCCTGCAGAGAGGGGAGCCCAAAACTCCTACGCTAAAACCAAACCCGACTACGGAAGGCTGCAGGGCCAGATAGCAGGACTACTAAAGCAACTTGGCACCGCCGAAGCCACAATTTTGGCACAAGAACAAACCATCGCCCAACAACAGAGGACGATCGAAATGGCCAACCTCACGCTCGAAGTAGTGAGGACGAGGGCCAGAGATTGGGAATTGAAGTTTCACAGACTTCGAAGGTCCGTCCGCACGTACGGATGGGAATTGACGAAGATGGGGGATAGCAGATAAAAGCCTGATAGGACTCAGGCTTAAGGAGGGGGGAGCTAATGTCACGGATGTGACAGGTAGCTTAGAATTTTGCACATGACTCGATTATGAGTCATGGGTCTCGCGCATATGACTCATTTGAGTCATATGACTTATTTATGTTATGATTTGTTATGTTTCGCACATGACTCGATTATGAGTCATGGGTCTCACGCGTATGACTCATTTGAGTCATATGACTTGTTTATGTTATGATCAGATGACTCGAAGGCTATGAGTCATCAGGGTTAGGGTTGCGAGGAGAGGTCTATATAAGGAGGCCGATACGGCCGAGGAAGATAGTGGTTCGCCAAACCGCCCTCCCCACCCAACCGACGTCACCTTCCTGTCGATGCAGTCGCCCACCGCGTCCACTTCATTATCGGTGGCCGTAGTGACCCCCTCCCTCCGGCAAACCCTCTCCTCTTGCCCCCCCTACAGGTAGCCCCGAGGAGCTCCTCGCCTCCTGGCGCCTCCTCTCGCCTCCCCCGCCCTACTACCTCTTTGGCCCCACCCTGCGCCCACACCCCTTTATGGGCCTGGGGCGTTTCCTTTCAGGCCGGCTCCATCAGATGCGCGCCGGCAAAAGCTACTTGGCTGCCCATCCCTCATGCCACGACACCAGCCCCTCCCCCCTCTGCCCTTGGTGCGAGGAGGGGGACGAGACGTTCGAGCATGCCCTCCTATCTTGTTCTGCCAAGTCTGCCGCCCGTGATCGCCACCTCCAGGGGGTAACGGATGTTGGACCTGACTCTTCTCTATGAACCTCGATCCCGATGCTTTTGGGCCTCGGTCAATACCTTACCACTACAAGGACTGGTTTCCCCCCCGACATGTATGCACAATATGCCCCCCGCCAGCCTACCCTCTCCCCCTCCCCTTCCCTTCCCGCCTCGCCTCGGTTGTCGTTGGCTGGGTCGCCAAATGGTCTAAGTGGTGGAAGGTCTCCTGTTTGATTTCATTACTTGTTGTTAATATGAGTTTTTGATTTGTTTCCAGTACGATACTAGTTGGTTAGTAGTTTTCCTTTATGAGTCCTGTGTAGGCACTTGCATCGGTTATTGGACGCCATCGGATGATCTGGTTTTTGGTTTTTCTTTTGTTAGTTGATTGATTTCGGGTTTTGTTTCTGCCATAGCTAGCGCTGCACGCATGTTCTTGTACCTTAACCAAACAATGAATACATGATAGAAAAAAAAAAAAAAAAAAAAAAAAAAACGGCCGAGGAAGATAGTCTCTCCACGCTTTGTTCTAAGTAATTTCCTTACTTCTATCTTCGCTCCGCCTCGGTAGCGTTCCTTTCGCACCACGATGGTCCTTCGATGCCTTTGATTCTGGGGGAGATATCTGAGTTCGCTCAGTAGTTCCTGGGGTCTTTGGTGTTGAGGTTCTGTTGTTTGGCGGTTTCGCGTTGTGGTTACTTGTTTTCGCCTCCTCGTTGTTGTTTGATTCTCACGATGATTTCGCTTCGAGCCTTCTCACCTTTGGCGACTACGAGCCCTCCCTCGGTAAAAAGTCTTCGGCTTCTCTGTCTATCGTCTACTCGCAGAGTTTCGCGTTCGGGGGTTGGGGGATTTGAACATTGCTGTGGGGGGAAACACCCGTGTCGTTCTTTGGGCCAGCTCATGTTTCTGGTTGGGTTTTAACAGAGTCCTTAGTGTTCACGATACAAAACGCCCTTGGGTTAGACTGATGACCTTCCCAAGTATCAACACGTCGTACCGATCGCATCATTCCTCAAGGGACGGGGGCCTCGCCGGCCCCGCCCTTCGTCTACTGTCTTTACGGTCGGAATCTTACGATGTCGTTTATCACCGTTCCCTTGGAGTTTACGTCCTTGTGGCAGTTACGGTGGTTCAGTCAGGTGTCTCCTCCTCGCTTCTATGTGGGGATGGCTTTGACCCTGAAAGCTTTTTGCCTCCTGGTGCGGGTGAACTTCTGCCCGGGGTGGTGTGGGGCGATTGGTTGCCAGGCCACGCTTGGTCTAGTGCAGGGGTCGGTGTGGTTACGGATGGTGGTTGGCGGTCACACCCATTGCAAGTGGGGCCTACCTTCTGTTTGTCTCATTTCCTATCCTGGTACCCGCCCACTCTGAGGCGTCAGTTTGGGCACCTTTCGTCAGTCTACGGTGCGGCCCCTTTGGGGCCCACATTGGGGGGCCTTCGGGTTCCCTGGTTTCCCTCTCGGCTTGCTTGGATTCCGGTTCGGGCGGGTTGGGACTGTGGCCGGCGTCTTTGGATGCTGGCGCGTATGTTGTGGCCCTGGGTTCGTCCTGGTGGCCCCCCTCGGCTACACGGTGCCGGGGGATTGGGGCTCTGTTGCTGTGGCCAAGACCAGTGGCTGAGTGATGGGGTCAGGTATCGGCTGTCCTGTGGCTGTCGGGCGGTTGAGCTGCCCGAGGGGCTGAGGGGGCTGGATGGGAACTGCTGTGCCTGGTGTGTGGGGCTTGGGGGGGGCTGACTTGGCGGGGAGAGGCACCTGCGAGCACCGGTCAGGCCTGCGTCAGGTTGGGCGAGGTCTAATTAAGTGTTTCCAGCCCGCTTGGGCTGTTTGGTTTAAGCTGCTGAGTGCTGCAAAGCTTCCTGGCGGACCGGCTGGCTGACGGCCACCTGTGCGGATAGTGGGCTGCGACCTCTGGGTTGGACTTGTTTGGGTCTTGCGTGCTGGGTTCTGTGGGGCTTGTTTGGTTTCTTTGGCTTGGTTGCGGGTACGGCGGGCGGGGGCACGGCACCACAGGTAGGAGATAGGCCCTACTGACCTCTTCGGTCTGTCACCACCTCTATGTGTTTCCTTTGTTTATAGTTTTGTTTTGGGGTTACGGGTAACAGGTACAGGTCCTCCTCACCATTACGCTCCTCGGAGGCACTTGGCAAAGTGGGTTCATAGGGTCGACGGCCTGGCGTGCGGATGCGAGTTGCGGACAAGTTGGTCGTAACCTCTCTGCCATTGCGCCACCCGTGTTGATAAGTTGTTGATGGTTTTCTACTGTGGAGGAGGGATTGCGGGACGGTATTTAGACCGGGCGGTAGTGGAATTTTGTTTTTTTTTTTTGTACGGGGAACTTGCCTTTGTCGGACACCCTTTCGGCTTTTAGCTTCGGCCTGGGTCCTGCCTGTCGCCTGTGTATCTTGGTATTCGTGGGTTTGCCCCTCGTACTCCTTGTTCAGGAATGATGCGGACTTGCTACAGGGGCTGCGGTTTGTGCCATACCAGAGGTACTTCGGATGCGGGGGCGAGGAGGACTTTTCTTACCGTTGATGGCTTTGTATTTAGTGTTCGTGTTGTGGGCATGGCGCGGGCATGTTTGAGATACGGGGTTGGAGGTTTGGTTTGTTCGTAGTTAGTGGTAGTTCCGGTTTGCGCTAACCCTGTGCCGGCGGGGACTTGTCGTATGCCGGAGTCGGCGGTACAAGTATAAATAAATTAGATTGAATGTTCTAAGTACTTTCCTTACTTATTACTTTATGAATAAAACATCTTTATCACGTTTGCATATCCTGCACATTTCTCACAAGCCTATATGAGACGAAGTTGTCTTAGTTAGGATCTAACAGGCATTATCCGACGAACGGTGATAACGTAGATCAACGGATCTAAGAACTGCTATATCTGATAAGATAGGAACTGAGAAGAGAGAAGTATCGTTGCCCATTGCTATTAGTTAACCACAAGATAGGAACATTACACGGACCCCGGAGATAACCAATAGGCTTTATAGCAGTGTTCCCAACCATCCAGTCCATCTGCCTTTCATTCAAGATTGAAGAGACAGCTCTGCATGGCAGAATACCTGGGACGGACAGTTATCTTGATGTTCGCCCAGACCTCTACCTGGGATGGACGGCCATCTTGGTATCCACCCAGAATATTGCGGGAATGGAGTACCATCTTGGTATCTATTCCAGACAACTGCCGTGAACAGATGGTCATCCTGGTATCCATCCAGACCAGTGATCTCAAATGGCCAGGCCGACCTACAGTTTGGCCTGCAGGTCGGCAGTCCAGCCGGTCCGGTCAAGATTTTGAAGTGCCTGGGTCAGTCCAGCTTGAATTTTGTCCGGCCACCAAAATCTGCAGGCACTCAGGCAACTGCCTAGCTATGGGGCTTGGCAGTAGGGGTCCAAGCTGTTAGATACCCAGGTAAAGCTACCAGATGTCTAGGCAAAGTTGTCAAATACCTAGGTAAAGCTGTCAAATGCCTAGGTAAAGCTGTCAAATTCCTAGGTAATGCCATCAGATACCCGGCAAAGGAAATGACATCAAATGCCTAGATAAAGCTATCAAATGCCAATGCAAAGTTGCTAGATCCGCAGGTAAAGCCGCCAGATATCTGGGCAAAACTGTCAGATGCACAGGCAAAGCTGTCAAGTGCCCAGGCCAGGCAAGGCTTTTTTTCTGGAAAACCGCTTTCCCACAATCTGGTCTGGCCATCTCCTAAAAGGCGGTATGTCAGTCTGGCCGGATTCAAAGCTAGACGGACTGGCCGCTTGAGATAACTGATCCAGATCAGTGCTGGAGATGGACAGCCATCTTGGTGTCCATTCAGACCACTACCACTGGGGACAGATAGTCATCTTGGTACCTGTTCAGACTACCACCGGGAATGGACGATCATCTTAGTGGGTAGTAGCTTAGATGAAAGCTAAAATTCCCATCTATTCCATGTATCTACCTATGCACTGCTGCTCATCCAGTCCTCATCCAGAGACAAGCAAACTGGATACCCGTATTTACTATTCAGAAAAAAAAAAATTTAATTTTTTTTTAATATTAGCATAGTACATGGTCAAGCTAATTATTATTTTATAAAAACAGGAGGTACTAGAGGAGAAGATTGACCTTATTGAAATTGAAGAGGATAGAATCCGTGCTGAGGGTCGGCGGTTAGCAGGAAGTATTGTGGGTAGGAGACGGGTGCTGTGCACTTGGGCCATTGGAGAAGCTTGGGAGAAATTTTGCTGTGACCACTCCCATGTAGTCAAACGTGTCTTTGAAGCTGTCGGACTGTCCTTGCCAATTGATGGCACCCGAGACTCTGAAATATCTATCCAAGAGTTAGCAAATAGTGTTCTTCAGAATGGATTATGTATTGGAAGATGTGGAGAGGGGGCTATCAATGAGGAAGATGATGTAAACAACTTTGAGCTTGATAGTGCTCAAGAAGATCTAGATGGAGAGTATTTAGTCGGTGAAGTTGACTAAGTCTTGTTTTCTATTTTCAAATTTTTTATTTGTTAGCTTTCTCATGTCATGGCACAAGTACCAAATTGCCCCACACGGGCTTAGTGTGCTTTCGGCACAGGGCACTAGCACTGTAGTGCAGTTCTCTTGTATTCGAGCAAATACGGTACTGTCTCCAGGTGCAAGTATGGTACCGTACCCTTTGATCGATGTCCCCAAGGGTGCTAGATGTGCTCGGATACAAGAGAAATGCGGCAGGACGTAAGAACCACCCGCCCTAGTAAGCTGTTTGTATTTTATGGTATCCCCCTCCCTTTGTCTCGATTGAACACTGAATTTGCGAATTTCTTCTAAAGCTACCTATCTCCTAGATAGGGGGTCAATATTCTAGTATATGTTTCTTGTATTCGAGCACAAGTGCCTAGTCTGCCGGTAGCTGTCGCAAACAACATCATGTTCAGAATACTTACCCAGCCCCAGTAGCCATGGACGGTGCTGTACCGGTAGGCTCTGTGTGGCTCGGTGACCTCAATCATGCGCCGCACTTCGGGTCCACTTCAATCCACCTTCCGTAAAGCGCCCCTCCCGGCGGATGGAGGAGTATGATACTTCGTGGACGGGTGGGCGTGGCAAGTGCCAGTAGACTGCGTTCCACCTAAGTTATTGTACCTTTTTCCGGTTTCATTTGGTATTGTGCCAGCCTCATACCGGGCTCGCACAAATACTATAACTCTATCGAGTGCAAGTTACGGCCCTGAATACCAGCCTAGAATTCCCCCCTCTCACACCCCTTTTTCCAAATACTCCAAACAAGGCCACCGCACGAGAAGCCGGATCACGGTGTCATAGATGCACATTTCCGTGTCCGCCACTTACAGGCGTTGTTTCTGCTGCCGATCAATTGGCTTTACCGGTATCTTGTTTGAATTTTCGTGTCGTGTGCTTGAACGCAATGAGCGTTAAAAAGCCGGGTTTGAGATCCCAGGGCTGCTTTCCACGGGAGATATGGGACTGCTATCGCGCCAGTTTCTCCGGGAGGGGCTGTTCCGCACTGGAGTTGGTGCGATATTTCTTGCTTTGTTTCACGATCGCTGGATACATCCAAGCTGCTATGATACAACACTTTGCTTGCGGTGGCAATAGCCCTTGCTTTCAGTTAGGATAAAGGTATGATGATCCTTCGGTGCCGCTCTTGAGCTCGGGTACTTGAGTACTGGCTGGGTAGAGATGGCTTGGATATAGTCTAGTGGGAAGGTAGGCTGGTCATAAGAAACTGGTTCTTTCAATATTAGGGAAGTAAGGGAAGGTATCCACGGTAGTCTACATCGCCTCTTCAAACTTGTTTTGAAATGGCCGCCATTGCTTGGCCTTCCCCCTCCCACTAACTTATTCCGCAAATTCTCTCGATGCATGAAACTTGAAAACAGCCCGTCCATCTAGGACATACGGTGATTGGTTATGCGGGGAGACTTAACTTTTCGATGGAATCCCGGAAGAATAAGCTACTGGATAGACTATATAGTAATTCCTCCAGTAACTCATTATATCGTTCCCTACTACGAAATTACCCCTCAGAGCCACCTAAGCCAACCCCGTCGATCAACTCAGCGGCGGGTACCGGGCAATGCGGGCCCTCCGGAGGAATATCAACGGACTCCTCGTGCCTGAATCTACTCTCCCCATCTCTGGAAATATATCCTCTAATGAACAAGATTCGAGGGAGAGAACTCCCCACTCCCTATGCTCCTCTCTCCCAAGTAAAACCACCTTTGCATCAGCTAATCCCGCTGAACATATCTCGTCCAGACATCTTTCCACCACCCCCGCCACCCCAAATCCCGCGCCCCCCTGTAGTAAATACACCAACCCAAAGCTGTGATACTTTATTTCATTGCAATTTCCCCATCCACCCAGAGCCCACCAACCGAGTAACTCTTCATGAAGAGTCCCCTTGCATGGCATGATATCATAACTCGAGCGCAGGACCCCCCCACCGTCACCAAGGCCACAGACGCATGAACCCTACACGCGCCGACGCTTATATCATACAGAAACATTTTATCACCTCGCCTGTCGATCGTTAGCCACCCAGCGACCCGAAGAAAAGTTAGACCCGGATTTCTAGTTATGAGGTAAACACCCTACGGTACTTAACTTGCTGCGCTGTATGCGCCCTGTAGGCTCACTCATGGAAGATTTTGTTCTGGCGGTTTTGCGTTAGCGCTGGCGTGGCGGTGGATTCTTCACTGTTGTATGTATGCGCAGGGGAAAGGACTTCCTGGAACGCTGGGGCTTGTTAGGATTCATGTTTTGCTGGGTGCTGGTGTGATATGATATGGTATGAGTGAGGTGGTGTGACTTGGGTTTGGTGGCGGTTTGAAAGGATTGTACGAGTATAAGTTTGGTTGGTGCGGTGTTAACTTACTGTATGGACTATAACTTTGGCGCGGCACGGTAGAGTACGAGTACACTCGCAGGAAGAAAGTTACCGGACATGCTCGATCTCTGCTACAACCCCGGTGATTGAAATTTCAACACCTTGTGATGCGTCACATTTGGGAAGTAGGCCAATCAGCATCCATGACTCTTATCTCACGATAGCTTCATGATTATGGCTCCAAGGTTACAGTTCCTTGGTTTCATCGTTGAGTCTTTGGAAAGCTTGCTTTCCATCGTCTACATGGGGGTCAGATTCATTTCAGAGTCGCTTACGGCGAATAAGTGCTGGGAGTGGCTTTTTTGATCGAAGTTTCCCCCCTTAGTGTGCTTTGGGTTCTGCTAATGCTTTGGCTAGGTTCAACCTGTAGCGGTCGGAGAGTGGAGTAGGCCTCAGGGGTCTCGAGGGGCTTGCGATCGGTCGGTTCCGGTGACTTCGAATGGGCCACGTTGGGCGGCGATGGAGTCGGTCGGTCAGTATTGTCCGGGGCTGGTGTGTTAAGGGGTCCTGTTCCTATATCAGTTCACGCGACAGGCAACGATACTTCTCTTATAGTATCTATGACACTATGTATTTCGTACTAATAGTGTGCCTTCACACTATTACTTTTATTCGTCGTTCTCGTATAGTGTGCGTTCACACTATTACCTTTTCTCTTGTTACACTTAGTAGTTGTAGAGGCGTTCCTCTTCTACTAAGTTCGTGTAACTATCGTGAGGTAGATAGAATAGAGTAAATTCGTTCTTAAAACAATAAGTAGGAAAATAACTTAGATGGTTGCGTGAAGAACTAACTAACTCGCCTCCGAGGACTCCTTATATAGTCCTTCCCTCAACCCGCTTACAAATCAAACCAAAGGCAGTCTGCCTTGCCAGTCTGCCTTGCGCAGCCCCCTTGTGCAGCCCCATAACCTCTAACTAGATCATGTGCGTGAAACATAACATAAAACATAACATAAACCTAACGAGTCTGCCTTGCGCACAGCCTCGTTGCATAGCCTCCTTATGCAGCCCCGTGACTTCTAAATAAGTCTCGTGCGTGAAATATAACATATGAAACCTCAACGAGTCTGCCTTGCAGTCTGCCTCGTTGCATAGCCCATCATAAATCACATGACCTCTGAATAGGTCAAGTGCGTGAAAACATAAATCATAACATAAAACAACTACGTAACAAAGGAAACTCATAAACCAATTTCGTAACAAATGAAACTTACTAGCTAACTAGTGAAATCTACTATGTCCGATCTAGAATCGTGACATGGTGTGGGGTAGAGGGTTAGGGTTGTAGGGTTTTTGTTTTGTGGGTTAGGGTTATTTGGTTGTGTGGCGGGTTTTGGATTGTGGCGGGTTTTGATTGGTGGTGGGTTGCGGGTCGGGGTGTGGGGTTCGGGTTTGGGCGTTCAGACCCATTGCAAGTCTGATCTCCTTTGCCGGGACTCTTTGTGTTGGAGGGATCATGGTTGATTGAGGGTTGGGATATGATGGTGATGGTTGTGGGGGGTAAATTGTTTTTGGGTTATGTGTTTCCTTTTGTTGTTGGCTAGTCGTGTTGGACTGTTACCCTTTGGTGGCATATGTAGGGCTCTGGTCGATGGCATGTATGGGGGAACGGTGATTTGGGCAGACACGCGGATTGCATACAGAAAGCCCGTAGTAGTATATAGTAATATACTCGAAAAGTTTAAAAAAAAAAAAAAAAAAAAAAAAAAGTTACCGGACAATTACAGAAATAGGTTGGAGGGGAATCATGTGAGAGCTGCAACGGCATTATAACGTCATTGCAACCTGATCCATAACTAGCCAGTAGCATCCAGGTGGAATTCGAGTCCACCATCAACTACAATGCCAATGAGAAAGGAAAACGGAAAGCGAAGAGAAGCGACAGCGGAAGAGCGTATTCGAGCAATCGAGCTGTATCAACAAGGTTACTCCTATCGTCAGATTCAGCAAGAAATCGACTATGGGAAGAGTGCTGTTCACAGTATTGTCAAGCGGTGAAAGGAACAGCATCACATCAACGATTCTCTACGTGCCGGACGCTCACCTAAACTCAGCAAATGTGATAAGGAAAAAATTGCCACACTAATCGAGGAGGACCCTGATGCAACTATTGCCGATATCACTTATCGATCTGGCTTGGATGTCAGTGAGCACCTAATCGCAGATGAAGCTAGAGCACAAGGCTACTATAGTTTTATTGCTTGAAAGCAGGAAGGACTGCTACCATCGCATCAACAGAAGAGACTCATCTGGGCTCAGGATATGTGTTAGGCATATAAGACCTAGCATAAGTGGTAAGGTCACGCATATGACCATAAAGATCAAGTGACTCGATAAGATGGTTGCGGCAAAGCTATATAGGAATTAAAGTAATAATTTCTAATTTATATCTCCCTGACCGCGAATCATATGAGACCACTCACTATAAGTGAATAGCGGACTGAGGGATTTTGTTAGGAGTACCCGATTCCGATAGCCTAGGGGTACCTTAGGTAGGGTAACTTTACCCGAGTCCGAGAATCTTAGTCTCCAACACCCCCCTCCGGCCCCCTTACGGGGCCCGCGCGTCATCATACACATCAACCTTAGTTGCGTCGTGTGACTATATGGTCACAGAATTAAAGGTGTTAGAATAACACCATATACGTCGCTGCCGTCCGTCCGACCGAAAGCTGTTCGCAGGATATATAAGAGGGGACCTCTGGCAAGACCTGAGAACAACGACCGTCTCCGCTACACCTCCGGTGATTGAAATCTCAACACCAGGAAATCATCACCACTTTTTCGCGTCTGGTCCTCCCCCTATGGGGGGGACTAGGCCATCATCTTTTATCTTTTTGCAACGGCAAAACTTCTCTCCTGCTTTCTCTCTTGAGGTCTACCCTCATGAGAACCCTCCTCACTCCCTCCTGGCATCCTCGTCGCTGGGTGTTAGGCGGAGACAACCGGTATAGACTTATGGTTGTCTAGGCCAATCGGAATTCTTTCGTATAGACGGAGATTTGTCTAGGAAGGCTCGGAAGCAACTCGTTTCGTTTATGACTACTAAGAGTGCAAGAAAGTAAGATAGAATCGTAAAAACAATATTATATTGTTAAGGTCTCTTCTCCGTTGCTTGATGATGTCTTAAGCTTGGGAGGCACTTCGATATTTATATTCCGCGTCTGAGTGTTCGCGGGCTACATCTATCTAGCATACAAAATATGTACCTCTTCAAATCTAATGCGCAACGTCGAGTTCTCCATGATAGTGCGAACACCGGGAGACCCTGAGAACCATCACACCATCTTCAGTAATTACTATTTCTTGCCCGGGAGACATACTTGTCACCAATAGTAATTAACCGATCCTCAGAGTCTATAGACCTGTAGCCGAGTTCTCAAGTCGAACTCTGTTGGCTCCAATAGTTCTCTTCGTTACCAAGAGGATCAATCTTGATACGAGACTGCATATGCAGATATGCCGGAGTCGATGACTTCTAGTTGTGATAACTCAACAACTAACCGATAGAATTCATTCTGATGACTCTCTTCTCATAGAGGAGAGGCCATTCTATTGAATAGTCTCATAATCCCTCGGTCGGCAACTCCTAGTTGTTCTATGTAGAGGGGGTGGACCTTCGTGTTGTGTTGGTTGTAAATCCCGCAACTGCGGTACACCTCTTATCATAGTTGCAACACTCCTCGAAGCTCGCTGGCTTCTTTGGTAGTGTTTCCAGGAGCTCTAGACTCTTTCTAATCGTCGAAGGGTGGATGTGAATGCATTGGTTCGTTATCCCGAACCTCCTAACATTCATCTCATGACCTTTGTGCGAAAACGTCCCGTTACTTACGGCCCGTATCAAAGATGTCATATCTTTGAAGCCTTGTAACTCCCTGAGTAGTTGACGGATTGACTTCGTTCCACTTCCCAGGTCTAGCCAGAGGTCCCCTCTTATATATCCTGCGAACAGCTTTCGGTCGGACGGACGGCAGCGACGTATACGGTGTTATTCTGACACCTTCAATTCTGTGACCAAATAGTCACAGGACGCAACTAAGGTTGATATGTATGATGACGCGCGGGCCCCGTAAGGGGGCCGGAGGGGGGTGTTGGAGATCAAGATTCTCGAACTCGGGTAAAGTTACCCTGCCTAAGGTACTCCTAGGCTATCGGAATCGGGTACTCCTAACATGAGCTCCCTCCTCTAGGGCTTCGCCTCGAATGCCCCTTTGGTACAAAAATAAAAATTAAACATTAAAATTTTAAATATTAAATAATAAAACTTAAACATTAATCATTTAAGGACCCGATGAAAGCAGGGTAAAAAACTTTCCGCGTTTGCTTGGCCACGGCAGGAAAACCTTATCTTCATCGTCCTTCCTCTGCCCGTCGTGGCATTTCCGGATTATCGCGATGAAATTCATCCACCAATTCCCTCGCATTATCCATCCCCGTCGCAGGTTCCCAAGTGTTCTCATCTTCGGAACAGCCCTGCCATTTAACGAAGTACCATAGCTCGCGCATCTGTTGATAGCGGCCACGGACTCTTTTCCTGTAAGAGCGTATTTCGCTTCTTACAATCTTTTCTATCTCCCATTGTAGGTCGCCTTCGATATCTTCGGGTTCCCTGGGAGGTTGTTGTCGGTCTGCTCGTACCGACTCTCTGTAGGGTTCTAACAGAGAAACATGGAATACTGGGTGTATATTCCAACGATCCGATATGTTGAGTTTGAATGCCCGGCTTCCTCGTTTTTCCAGAATCACGAAGGGTCCATAAAGTTTTGGGCTTAACTTTTTGGACTTCCGGCGGGTGCGAATATTCTTTGCGTTTAACATTACTTTATCGCCGGGTTTGAAGTCTGGTTGTTGCTTGGCCTTTCTATCATAATACTTGGCCATGGCTTCTCGTGTCTGTTCGAGTGATTGCCGTGCTTGCTCATGAATCGTTTTTATCCAGTTTGCGTAAAGGGTTGCTCCTGGATTATGCGCTTCGCGCTCCTTCATCCATTCCGTTTGCGGATGGAATCCATAGTTTGCATAGAATGGGGTCATTCCGTGTGCATTGGTTGCCGAGTTGTTGTAGGCATGTTCGGCTAGGGGTAGGAGCTGATACCAATCATCCTGATCGTAATTGACAAAACTTCGTAAGTAACCTTCCAGCACTTGGTTGGTTCTTTCAGTTTGTCCGTCCGTTTGTGGATGGTATGCAGTTGACATCCTCCTTTTTATATCTAATGCTTTACACAATGATTCCCAAAATTCTCCTGCAAACTTCGAGTCCATATCTGAGACAATCTCTGATGGTAAGCCGTGTAGCTTCCATATCTCCTTCGTGAAGGCGGTAGCGACATCTTTCGCAGTCGCTGTTCCCTCTAGTCCGATGAAATGGGCCATCTTAGTGAACCGATCAACCACTACCATTATTTGGGTACATCCTTGACTTTGCGGTAACTGTGTTATAAAGTCCACGGAAATGGATGCCCAAGCTGCATATGGTATTGATAGTGGTTGAAGTAGACCATACTTTGCGTGGCGTGGTGACTTGTTGTGTTGACAATCGTCACATGACCGTACATAATCGTTTACCCAATTTGCCAAGCCCTTCCAATAAAAGTCTCGCATGATGATTTCGAGAGTTTTTTCTTGTCCGAAGTGTCCTGCAATTTTTGCGTCGTGACACCCTTCGGCTATTGTGGTATAAAGGCTTTGGTTGTTTGGTACGAATAGTCTTTGCTTATAGTACAGCAAATCATCGGTTAGGGTCCAATCCTTTGGAAAAGGTTTGTCATTGTCTCGGAGATTTTCCAACTCTTTTCTTCGCTTGAGCCATTCCTTATCGCCTGGAATGGCCTTCAGAATCTGCTCCAGAAATTCGGGATTGAATTTCTTCAATTCTTTGCGGGCTAGTATAGTACTAGTCATGAGGGTTCGTTCAGGTACTTCGGCTGCGTCATACCAGTGTTTATTCTGATCCTTTGACGCATGGAGCTGGCTGACTACTGGTTCAATCTCTTGGATAGTCATAGCTCTTGTAGCAATATCTGTGCTACCGAATCCCGCCGTACCTCTTTCAGTTTCGTCCAGGTTATCTATTTCCATCATATCAGCGGTATTAATCTTTTCTATCACTAGTTGGGCGATACGGTCCCCTTCTTTGATGTGACAGTCCGCATCTCGGTGGTTGAATAGTAGAACTTTGAGTTCTCCGGTGTAATCCGCGTCAATTACTCCGGCACCTGTTGAAATCCCGCTTTTAACGGCTAACCCGCTTCTGGGAGCAATTCTTCCATATGTTCCAACCGGTAATCCCACTGCTATTCCGGTTCCGACTACTAGCTGTCCCCTTGCTGGGACTATATCTTCTTGCAGAGCGTAGAGATCATGGCCTGCTGCCATTCTTGAGCCCTTGGTTGGAAGCCTTGCTCTTGTGTCTAACCTTTTGACCCGAATAACGGAATTGGGATCATTCCATTTGGGTTCCTCTTGGATGTCATCTGCACATATATCGCCTTCAGGGTTTCCTGCAAGTAAGCAGATTCGAATTTCCCCCATCTTAGTTCTCGTAACCGAACTGATTTGGAAATGTTCAGGCTTCAAGATCGCTTGTTCGCGATGTGCAGCTCCCTCCTCAGGACGGTACTCCGGCCGTCGACTGAGTGCATCCGGTTTTCCACCTCTGGTGCCTGGGCGGTAGACAATTTTGAAATTGTAGTCTGCGAGCTTTTGTGCCCAGCGGATCTGGCGACCGCTCCAGACCTTTGAGGTGAGGAAATATTGGAGGTTTTGGTGATCGGTGTAGACAGTAACTGGCTTTTCGGTGCCAACCAAGTATTGGCGCCATTCTTTGAATGCTTCTAGGATCGCCAATAGTTCTTTATCGTGGATCTCGTAATTCCGCTCCGCGGAGTTTAGTTTGCGGGAATGAAACGCCACTGGATGGAGTCGTTTCTCCACAAACTGCGATAAGACGCATCCTAAAGCGAAGTCGCTAGCGTCTGTTTCCACGACCGTTTCTCTTTCGGGAAAGAAATGGTGTAGAATAGGGGCAGAAGTAAATCTTCTCTTAAGTTCTTGAAAAGCTGCCTCTTGTTCCGGGCCCCACCGGAACTTTTTCGGATCGCCCTTCAATGTTTCCGTGATTGGAGCACAGATTTTAGAGAAGTTTTCTATAAAGCGTCGGTAAAAATTCGCAAATCCTTGGAATATCTGGACTTCCTTAACCGACTTGGGTGGTTTCCAATCCAATACGGAGTCCACCTTTCGGGTGCTCATAGACACCCCATCAACGGCTACTATGTAGCCTAAAAATTCCACCTCTTTTACATGGAAGAAGGATTTCTTAATTGAAATCGCGAGTTGGAAATCCGCTAATTTTTGCAGAACCTTTTTTACCAACTCGATATGTTCTTTCTCGGTTCTTGAGTAGATGAGAATATCGTCGAGGTAGCAGACCACACCTTGGTCAAGATGTTCTCGGAGAACTTCGTTCATCATGTCTTGGAAAGTTGCCGGAGCATTAGCTAGTCCAAAAGGCATTACGTTGTACTCGTAGTGCCCGTATCTTGTTCGGAAGGCTGTTTTCCATTCGTCCCCTTCTTTTATCCGAATCAGGTTATAACCATCTTTTAAATCGATCTTTGAAAAGATGGTTGCTCCTGCCACTCGATCGCGTAGTTCCGACATTAGTGGTAACGGGTACTTGTTTAAGATGGTGATCTTATTTAAGTTCCGGTAATCCACTACCAAACGTAGTCGGCCATCAGCCTTCGGTGTAAAAAGGATTGGTGCACCGAATGGCGACTGACTTCGCTTGATTTTTCCTTGTCGGATCATCTCCTTGAGGTAATCGCGTAAGAGTTTTAGTTGTTTCTCGGATAGTGGATAGATGGGTCCCCAAGATGGTTTCGCTCCGTCAACTAACTTGATTTCGTGATCAAATGTTCTCCTTGGTGGTAGCCTCGCCGAAGTTTGCGGTAGGAAGAGCTTCTTGAATCCCCAGTAGTGTTTGGGGAGTGAGTCGAAGCTAACTTCATTCGGATCTTCGATAGTCCCGATTCTTCCAATTTGAATTGCATTCTCATCCCAGGCTACCGTTTCATCGTATTCGAACATGTCTGCGATTCCTTCGTCTTCTTCTTCCACACATGTAGTTTTGCATTTGGGGTCTTTAAATTCCCAGTTATCGGGATCCCCAATGTTCGATAGGGGGTGTTCTGAATGCCACCACCCAAACGGGATAATCATCCCATAGTCTCCCGCTGCTGCGATTTCGCACGCAACTTCGGATAAATGTTTGTTGCGTCCAATTTCAAGCCATAATGGACGCGTATAAAATTTTCCTCCTGATGGAGACGGTACTCCATCGAAGCCTTGAATTGTGACCGGATTCGGTCTCTCTGTGAACGGAATTTTTAATTCCTTAACGAGGTCTTTGTTAATCAGGAACACGTTGGATCCTGAGTCTAACAGAACACGGATTTTTATCTTTGTCTGTTCGGGTTTAAAACATGGATATGAGCGTATCCCTCGGGACAGTCATATCGCGTTGGTTTTGGCGCGTCAAACGCGCGTCTTTTTGGATGAGGGGTCGAACCGTCGTCTTTTCGTTTCGACATGTCTGAGGTTATGATAACAACTAGGATGTTTGTTACCGCGCCCGCGCAGTTTCGACCATACAGGTCTCCTCAGACAAACTGGTTTCCTATTAATAAAGAAAATTCCAAATCCCTACTCGGCGTTTCACCGATACACTTAGATAGTGCACGACCAGTTCTCAGGCTGGATGCCTCTCCTTTCTCTCATACTTAGGGCCTTGGTGGTAACGAGGTTGATTTCTTGCGAAATCTATTGTTCCTCTCCAATTCCTTTTCCCTTAAGGATTGGTTTGATCTTCCAACCAGAAACAGCTGTGTGTGCAACATAGAGGTATCCCCGGCGCTGTCCAGCTGGTACAACTTCCCGGATACGTGTCCTGCAACTCCACATATGTTTTCTGGGGTTAAGATCCCGACACGTGATATGGTCGTCCGTATCATCCTTCACCAACCCTAGTAACTAACTGGGAGTGGAAAACGCTTGTGGGTAAGGTCTGCGGAATAACTAGTGTACTGGAGAGACTAACTAGTTTACTCGCTGCTCTTGTCCGGGCGCTTGAACCATCCCCT
The DNA here is from genome assembly GCA_006112555.1 of Tuber indicum. Classification (NCBI taxonomy): domain Eukaryota; kingdom Fungi; phylum Ascomycota; class Pezizomycetes; order Pezizales; family Tuberaceae; genus Tuber; species Tuber indicum. The sequence goes on from VBSK01000041.1 coordinate 41,449, forward strand.
CTTTCCGACATAACTCAGCTTCAGGACTGATAGGTTCGGGAAGGTGGGCTTGCGCAGTCTTTCAGGCCGATTTCATCGTCATGAATTCGGCAACCCTTCTGACTGGAGGTCTCTTACCCACAGCCCTACTTAATATGCCTGCTTGCTGGTATGGATAGGATGCCTGGTCAAGGTGTTATTTTGGTTCCCGCTGACCCTGGCGGACTACCCAGACGAAAATACCGCTGGTGCTTGGTTCCGTTCACTAACTTCACCCCAGCCCCGGGGGGTTCCCAATTTCGATTCCGGTTTCGTATCCTAACGAACCCCGACTACCCAAACGCCGTCGCCGTTGGTGCCATATGAGGTGACCTAAGTCATTTCCTCATCTTCGCCTAGTTCCCAAAGTTTGTTTCCTCTAGGTGTTTGGGCGGCGGAAATGTTGCGGGGACGGTGTACCGTAGCTACCGTCCTAGCCCTATGTCTAATGGGGAGAGTAGGTCGCTCTGCCCTTGTAGTAGACACCTTAATTTGTCCCCAGCATGTTTTATAGTCGTGGTTTTTCTTTCCACAACGAGTGCATATGCCGTCTTTATTTCGTTCGTCGATGACGGACTGGGGAATTCCTTCATGGGCTTTTTTGAAGTTGGTATGCGTTTGTTTATTGACTCCGCCGGGTCTTTTCGCCGGTTTATCGGGTTCCGGTTCCCTTCTTCGCTTTTTGGAGGGACCACCGCCTTTGATTTGGGGCTTCTCCTTCTTAAACCTGGGTTTGTCAGGTTTCTTATCTTCGGAAGAAGTTTTCACGGGTTTTGGTCTATCCCGTAACAGATGGTCCCGTTCCTTTAGTTCCTCCTCTTCTCGGCCTGCCTTCCTGAGTGCTGCTTCCCATTCTGCATCGGTATCGAAGGTCTTTAGGGACAGGCGTAAACGTATGCTGGCTGGTAACTTTTTTTCCATCGCCAGACGCCATGCGGGGCCAGTTATTTTGGCCTTCGTATTAAGGTTGGTCATGATTTGGACGTAGTTTTGAATATTATCTTTATATTCAACTTTCTCCATATCACGGACCGCTTTTCGTCCCTCCTCGATTGATGCGAACCGTTCTGTGAACTCGTGGTCGAATCGTGTCCAGGTTGCCAGGCCGGCATCTTGCTCCACTCCATGGAGTCCATCCATAGCCCTACGGTACCACATTGCTACCGGGTTGACTAACTCCCCTTTGGTTCTTCCTAGTGCGAAGATGACCCTTTCTCGGTCACTATCCCAAGTTCTAGGATTTCTTTCGAAGTAGTCCACACATTGTAGTAACCAATAGCGAACGCATTGTGAAGGCTTTGCTTCGAAAAATGGGGGTGCATCAGCCGGTCGTTTCGTGGTTAATGCAAAGGCTTCCGCCAGTACATCGGCTGTTCCACGTTGTTCGGGTGTCAATCCGCGGCTAAATCTGGATGGGCCTCCACCACGTCTTCCTCCGTTTCCTCCTTCATCATCACTCCCATCATCATCTGGGTCACCCCCTGGTGCCGCAGGGATGGGAGGTTCTCCTTCTCTTTGCTTTCCCTTATCTCGGGAAGGCCCCTCTGGAGGTTGAGTCTCCTCTCTTGCTTCTGCCCAACTTTCAGGGACCGATTCCAACGCTACTTGTCGACCAGTGGGTCGATTTTGTGTGATCTCTGTTACCCGCTCTGTCAGTAGTCCGAGAGTATCCATGATACGAGTTTGATCTCGTTGTATCGTTCGGGTAAAGTCACTGTAGCTCTGAGCCTCGCGTTCTTGTCTTTCGGCGAGGTTAGATATCATGGCTCGAAGAGTCATGTTTTGTTGGAATTGGTTATCCTTGAATGCCTGGAACTCCCGTTCCAGGGTGAGGTCTCTTTCTAGGGCTTCTCGTTGCAATTGAGAGGTTACTCCCTCGTGATGCTCATGTCGAGCATCTTGCTGCGCTAACTTAGCAGCAATCTCCTTCGCCAACTGGGTCTGGAGGTCCCGAACGTTGGCTTCCACCAGGACACACTGTTGCAATACGAGTGTCATCTCGCTATCATGCAAATCTTGTCCTTCCAATAATTGCTTTTGGACTTTGATTAGCCCTTTTGCATTCTCCTGAGAATCTGCAGAGAGGGTTTCAAATGCAATATTGGAGGTGTCGATACTGGTGGAAATGTCTTGACGGATCTGCCCAATAACTATTCCTAACCGGGCCGCGAGTCTTGCGAGATCGACGGCGTGGGTATTCGGACGTGGTGTAGTAGATCTGGAATGAGGAGATGTTGCTCTCGATGTCGGCGCAATGCTAGGGGTCCTTCCACCTCTTCGTGGATTTCGAAGAGCTGGATCGAGAGAGGTGGGATTACTGAAGGCACTGGGACTATTGTCCCCTGAAGTATCCATCGGTTCCCCTGGACCGATTTGCTTTGGAGGCTGCGACATCTCTTTTTCTCTTTGTGCTCGTATTCGAGCTAACCAAGCCGGAGTGTTGGAGGCAATGGTTTTATGGATATAGGGCTAGACACTTGGTGTCTCGCCGTATCGTGCGGTGAGGAGGTGATGTGAACCGTGGTTCACTCGTAGGTAGAGAGCCTTGGTAACAAGGAGATCTAACAATATACTGTTAGGCGGAGACAACCGGTAAAGACTTATGGTTGTCTAGGCCAATCGAGATTCGTTTGTATAGACGGAGATTTGTCTAGGAAGGCTCGGAAGCAACTCGTTTCGTTTATGACTACTAAGAGTGCAAGAAAGTAAAATAGAATCGTAAAAACAATATTATATTGTTAAGGTCTCTTCTCCGTTGCTTGATGATGTCTTAAGCTTGGGAGGCACTTCGATATTTATATTCCGCGTCTGAGTGTTCGCGGGCTACATCTATCTAGCATACAAAATATGTACCTCTTCAAATCTAATGCGCAACGTCGAGTTCTCCATGATAGTGCGAACACCGGGAGACCCTGAGAACCATCACACCATCTTCAGTAATTACTATTTCTTGCCCGGGAGACATACTTGTCACCAATAGTAATTATCCGATCCTCAGAGTCTATAGACCTGTAGCCGAGTTCTCAAGTCGAACTCTGTTGGCTCCAATAGTTCTCTTCGTTACCAAGAGGATCAATCTTGATACGAGACTGCATATGCAGATATGCCGGAGTCGATGACTTCTAGTTGTGATAACTCAACAACTAACCGATAGAATTCATTCTGATGACTCTCTTCTCATAGAGGAGAGGCCATTCTATTGAATAGTCTCATAATCCCTCGGTCGGCAACTCCTAGTTGTTCTATGTAGAGGGGGTGGACCTTCGTGTTGTGTTGGTTGTAAATCCCGCAACTGCGGTACACCTCTTATCATAGTTGCAACACTCCTCGAAGCTCGCTGGCTTCTTTGGTAGTGTTTCCAGGAGCTCTAGACTCTTTCTAATCGTCGAAGGGTGGATGTGAATGCATTGGTTCGTTATCCCGAACCTCCTAACATTCATCTCATGACCTTTGTGCGAAAACGTCCCGTTACTTACGGCCCGTATCAAAGATGTCATATCTTTGAAGCCTTGTAACTCCCTGAGTAGTTGACGGATTGACTTCGTTCCACTTCCCAGGTCTAGCCAGAGGTCCCCTCTTATATATCCTGCGAACAGCTTTCGGTCGGACGGACGGCAGCGACGTATACGGTGTTATTCTGACACCTTCAATTCTGTGACCAAATAGTCACAGGACGCAACTAAGGTTGATATGTATGATGACGCGCGGGCCCCGTAAGGGGGCCGGAGGGGGGTGTTGGAGATCAAGATTCTCGAACTCGGGTAAAGTTACCCTACCTAGGGTACTCCTAGGCTTATCGGAATCGGGTACTCCTAACACTGGGTTTCTCTCCTTCCCCGCTTTTGCTTTAGCCTCGCTTAGCATCAGCACGGTCGGGTTCCTCCTTTTTTCCCTACAACAGACGGCTGGGAATACGGTTTGCGGTACGCGATTCCTATGGATTCCTTCTCCTTCTTCTGCTCGGTTCGGGTCAGTCCCTCTGCTAGGTCCGGGTCTTGTCCCGCTGGTGGGTACGGGTTAGTCCCACGGTCGGGGGTTGGTGGTTGGTTTTCTCAACAGGCTGCGGTCGATTTCGCCTCTCTCCTCCTCTCTGCCCTTTACGGTGGTTTTATCTACTGTTGGCACTGGGGGTTAATGGAGACCGCCTAGTTAAGACACGAACACGTTTCCGATAGTTGTTTCGGCATCTGGGTCTACCCCTCCCTCTTCCTCCCTCGGCTCGTTCGGCTGGTATCCTACTACCACCCCTTCGGCTAGCACCCTACTGCTCTCCCAGCTGGCACCTTACTGCCCCCTGGCTAGCACCCTACTGCTCCCCCAGCCGGCACCTTACTGCCACCTCTCTCTGGGGGGCCCCAACCCTGGCTCCTCTCCCTCCGATTGGTATTGCACTGTCTCCGGTCGGTCGGGATCTCTCCTCGTCAAGCTTTCCCCCTTGGTGGGGGTCGCGCCATAAATCGGTGCACCTGGTCCTCTTGGGCCCGATCGAGGGTTAGCTTTTAAGCGGCCGGCCGTGCTATGGGCATGGTTTGGTGGGTATGAGTTTGGTTTTCTTTGTGGTGTGATTTCCGGGGGGATTTTTCCTTGGGCTTCCTGCTTTTCCTGTCTTTGGTTTCTCTTGGGGCTTGGTTCGTCCGGGTTGTAGGGGGGGCTTGATTCGGGGCGAGATGTGCGCTTGGCTCCATACCAGAGGGGCTTGGGGTTCTTGGTTTTTACCTCAGACGGAGGAGGGACGCGTGTGTTTACGGTTTTGTTTTTGCCATAGCTAGCGCTGCATGCAAGTTCTTTTACCTTAAACAACGAATATATGATATAAAAAAAAAAAAAAAAAAAAAAAAAAAAAAAAAATGGCTAGACCTGGGAAGTGGAACGAAGTCAATCCGTCAACTACTCAGGGAGTTACTAGGCTTCAAAGATATGACATCTTTGGTATGGGCCGTAAGTAACAGGACGTTTACGCACAAGGTTATGAGATGAATGTTAGGAGGTTCGGGATAACGAACCAATGCATTCACATCCACCCTTCGATGATTAGAAAGAGTCTAGAGCTCCTGGAAACACTACTAAAGAAGCCAACGAGCTTCGAGGAGTGTTGCAACTATGATAAGGGGTGCACCGTAGTTGCGGGGTTTATAACCAACACAACACGAAGGTCCACGCCCTCTACATAGAACAATCAGGAGTTGCTGACCGAAGAATTATGTGACTATTCAATAGAATGGCCTCTCCTCTACAAGAAGAGAGTCATCGGAATGAATTCTATCGGTTAGTTGTTGAGTTATCGCAACTAGAAGTCATCAACTCCGGCATGTCTGCAGATGCAGTCTCGTATCAAGACTGATCCTCTTGATAACGAAAAGAACTATTGGAGCCAACAAAGTTCGACTTGAGAACTCGGCTACAGGTCTACAGACTCTAAGGATCGGATAATTACTACTGGTGACAGATATGTCTCCCAGGCAGGAAATAGTAATTACCGAAGATGGTGTGATGGTTTTCAGGGTCTCCCGGTGTTCGCACCATCATGGAGAACTCGACGTTGCGCATCAAACTTGAAGAGGTACATATTTTGTATAATAGATAGATGTAGCCCACAAACACTCAGACGCGGAATATAAATATCGAAGTGCCTCCCAAGCTTTAGACATCATCAAGCAACGGAGAAGAGACCTTAACAATATAATATTGTTCTTACAATTCTATCCTACTTTCTTGCACTCTTAGTAGTCATAAACGAAACGAGTTGCTTCCGAGCCTTCCTAGACAAATCTCCGTTTACACGAAAAGAATCCCGATTGGCCTAGACAACCGTAAGTCTATACCGGTTGTCTCCGCCTAACAGATTTTCTATCAATTAGATACAAGACCTCCGGCGCTATCAGATTACACCAGAAGTTACCAATACCCATTCAAGATTAGGTGTATGTCGGACGGCTCCAATAGGGGTCCCTCTTAGAGGCAGGAGGTCCGAGGTGAACCACACTTGAATTGGAAGACTGGGGATGCATGAAGCCTTTCTATGATACTGGCGTGTCGAGACTCATGCATGCATATATTAATTATGCACCAGTTCCTGACAACGAACTTAGCTAGTTCTTGATCAGAAGGGACGATTGGAATGATAGCCATCCAGACTACATTTACATACTTAGTCCATTCAAACCTAGAGATCGGAAAGAGATTATTGGGAGATAGGACGCTATCCGCTCAAGATAAATATCTCGTTTCAATTAAGGTTGAAGTGGTGTACGAACTTTCAGGGTCAAACAGTGTTCACACTTAGTAGAAACTAAAGTTAAAAGCTCCTCGGTACAAGGTAGTATAGGAATACTAAGTACCAGTAGATTAGTATATATAGGTTTAAGGTCTCCGGGTTAGTTAGAGGAATCAAGCAACGGAGAAGAGACCTTAACAATATAATCAGTTTACAACTACGAATCTTTATTCTTTTATTCTTTACTACTTTACGAGTCTTCCTAGACAATCTCCGATCAAAGATTCAGGCCCTAGTCCGACCGATAAGTCTGATCTCGGCTACCGCCTAACAATATGATATCCTGGAAGGCAAGAGACTGGAGAATGTGTGTTTTCACTGACAAAACTACTTATTCAAGTAGTGGGCAGCAAGGTGGTCTAAGAAGAGTTCGACGAAAAGCTGGTACTGGAGATCAGGAGCGATATCAGGATAGACAGCAACGATCAAACAGGTTTTCTACAAGCCTTTATGCAGCGATAACATTTGGATATCATACTCCACTTGTTTATATTCGGCGGCGAAAACCAAGCGAATGAACCTCTTCTCGTGATGCCCTTGGCCTCAATAGCCAACAATTTGTTCAAGAGGTCCTTGAGCGTTACCTGCTTCCCTTTCTCCGAACTCTTCCTACACATGGCGAAAAATATCAGATAGCTGAAGATGGTATTGGTGTGCATCGTTCAGCCTTGACCACAGATTTTTATCGTTCCCACCATATCACAAAGCTGAATTGGCTCTCCCGCTCACCAGATATGAATCCGATTGAAAATGTTTGGCATATGTTAAAACTACGACTCAAGAAGAGGTTCCGAGATAAGAAGGCAAGAACAGAAGAGCAGGTAATGGAGATAGCAAGGGAGGAATGGGAGGGATTGGATTGGAATAGGATCTATAGAATGATAGATGGAATGCCTAATAGGATTCAACCGTTAATTGAGAAAGAGGGGGCACGAACAAAGTATTAGGAGCAGGCTTGGATTTCATTTAGGGGAGACATTTTTAAACCTGTAGTAAAATGTTATTCCCAAATTGTCCGGTAACTTTCTTCCTGCGAGTGTACAGTGCAGTACTGCCCCCTCTAGACCTGGAGGGATGGGTGAAAATCGTGTCATAATAACATGCAAGTAGATTTCGCCATAGAGGGTCAATCGATAAGTATCATAAGTGGTTCATGTTTCACGTGTGCCTTTTTTAAACTGTGCTATGATATCATTATAAGACATTTACTCTAGGTTGAACGTCTCATCGGCTTATCGGATCGCACATTGAGATGGATGTTGAAAGGATCTGATTCTGCCAAGAGAGTGTAGTGTAGACTGACGGTACCATGGGACACATGAATTAGGGTGGATTGCGGGCAATAGCTCTCCGTCCTGAATATATCATACAAAGCCCTCTCAACACGATACCAGAGGTGTCTCTCCTGGTATGATACGATATCACACGAGTGTTGCAGCTCTTGGAGCAACTCCCGTTAATCCCAGAGGGCTTGTCAAGAAACCTCTTTCAACCCCCCCCTTAATAGACCTAAATCCTACAATCCCCCCAAACATCTCCGTAGACGTTCCCAACCTGGCCCCGATTATATGATACCCCACGGTAATAATGTAGCTCAATATCGGTATGATACTGCAAAGCTCAAACGGTTGAACAGTGCATGACATTGCCGGAAATCAAGCGGTGCGGGAATGACAGGGATAGCACGCCACGCTAGATCCAGTACGGTAGGCGAATCAACTCCCCTAACCATCGATAAAGCAAGCCACCCCACCACCACCGAATCATCCAACCGTCGAACCGTCCGAAACATCCCAAAACCCTCAACCCAACCAGCAAACACAATCCAAACATGGGCGGAAGGAATCTAGAAGTATTCAAGGTTTACTAAACCCCATCCACACTTCCTCGGCAAAATGGCGACTAACAGACAATTCCTATCCGGTTTCTAGTTCGGAATGTGCGTATTGACTACCCACCATACCATACCGGGGAAAACAAGATGGGGCAACAACTGACAGACGGCCGCGAATCTAGGTACATCATGTTCCCAATCGCAATCATGTACTACTTCGGCACAAACCTCGATAATCGCTTCTCCGTGCCAGGATTCTGGCCGAAGCCGGAGGAAACGCACAAGATCCCCTTCGAGAGGGACGAGATAAAGGCGGAATTGGAAAGGTTAAGGCGGAAGCGGCTGGAGAAGCGTGCTAGGCGGCTGGAGGGGCAGCAGCATGAATAAGGGAGGAAGGAAAGTGGCGGGGTGTTCGATGGGGATCTGGGGTTTTTCTGGGCAGATTGGGCACTTTGTCTTTTTCCCTCTTTTTCTTCTTTTTTCTATTCCCGGTGTTTTGCTGGAAAATTCTCTGTTGATAGTATAGTCCAAGTGTGTTTATACGTTCGCATGAGAGAGGACGAAGTTGTGCTGCGGGAGATGGGCGGGGAACGGGTTTCCCGGGGGTGGATGGATGGCCCTTGAATTTTCTGTGGCTGCCGTCCCGTAAGATGGGTTACTGACGAACACCTTTTAAAATTCCTCCTAAAACACACCTCACCTTATCACCCCCGCTTCTCCCCGACAAACTGACAAACAATTGGGCTAAAATGGAGACAACTTCTGTGAAATCCAAGGCCAAAGGTGCGAACCCCTCCTATCATATATCAGAAAATCATTTTACAGTATCGGTTCTGACAACCTATTATCATAGAATTCCTCCCCACCGATTATCCGGAATTAACGGCCACTGCTGCGAGAAATAGACCTCCCCGTAGTCCCTTCCCTCCATACCCCGGGCGTCTCAAGCTCTCGGACCTCTCTGAGATTTCGGAGCTCTCCCGGTTCTCCTGGCGCTCCAAGCCCTCTACTACTAAGGTCTCTGGCGCCGGCACGACCGAGGCACCTTTTGAAATCCCCGGATCCCCGAATTTGCCGCCCACTCCTTCTCGCTGTACATCCGTGGATGACGGCTTAGATCTCGGTTTGTCCTGGGCCGAAATGCCAGAACTTCTCGGCATCAATATCGCCGAGGGGGAGGGAAAGGAGGGTGGTGAGGATGAAAAGAAGGAGTACTGGGAGACCGCCACCTCACCCCATGAGCTCTCCTCCTCTCCCACACTCGCACCAACACCCACGCACGGAGGGAAACTTCGCCAGCTCCCTAGGTCCTCCGAAGCGCCCGCTCCACTCACTTCCAGTCTCGCACCCCCAACCCCCGCTGCTAGGAGAATCATTCAGGGAAAAGGCAGCCCCTTGGAATCCAATACCAAAGATACCTACATCTACTACCATGATATCGGCGCGATAATTTCCAGAGATCCTGTCAACGAGGATGATAGCCAAGAGGAAATCATCCTCCTCGTGGAGGTGAGAGCGGGTTTCGTAGCGAAGACCAATACAGCGAATACCATAGTGATATGTAAATCCCACACTGAGGCTAATCGGCTGGGGCGTTCGTTTGACAATGATAAGTGGATTGCTTTAGTCCACCCGAGGGTGGGGAAGATTTGGCTGTTCAGGATTCCGCATGTGAGGCTCTTGATTGGCGGGAGAAGGCCCGCAGCCAAATGTGGGATATGTGAGGGGGTTATTCCTGAGGGAAAGGTTGCGCATGGGTGTGTTTACACTCGTGAAACGGTGATAGATGGCGGTGATACCGAACCCGTCCCGGGAAAAGTCAAGAAAGTGAGGTTTGCGCAAGTAGTGGGGGTGAGTGAGGGTAGGTAATTCTTGACTTGTTTTGGGGACTTTGTATTCCGCTACGCCGCTTGCCCGTGGCGGTCCTAGTCCTGGATGAGAATTTGGCTGACATCGGGCTTTTGGATTTTTAGCGTCTTAAGGAGCTTTTCATATCTTATCCAGTTGATTGGGTTGGTTGCGATATCTTGTTTAGGACGCTGGCGTGAAAATACCCATAATTATTTCTTCTCGTTCATGTCTTTTCGTTCTCAAAAAAAAAATTGAGCTCCGAGCTTAGCATTAGTAATGCCCTTTTTGATGGTAACCTTGAATTAATTTACATGTTTATTTGTTGGACTGGTTAGAGATACTTCAAGCAAAGTATAGTGATGGCATGAGATGATATATCGCCTCACTTTAGACTATTTGTATATACACCGCTTACGTCGCTCATTTCTTCCAGGGTACCTAGCTCGCGCATTCAAATTAGTATACCCAAATATAAAAAAATATTGAGGTGTTGCCCACTTATTAGCTTTATCAAAGCTTCTGAAGCCTTCTCATCGTCAACTGAAACAAGTGTCTCTTCGTTCGGTACCCATTTAATTGAGCTTTTCAGGATCTCCACACCGGATAACTGGCTCTCGAGCCCGTCGGCCACAGCAACAGTCTTGGCGGGGTCCGTCGTGACCTCCAGCTCAGTCTTGGATCCCTTCTTCTCAGCCTCGATCTCGTTGATATCCCCCATCCCATCAATCTCGAGAATGGACTCTAACAGAGTGTCGTAAGAATTATCCCCGGCGGAAAGACGTATTATCCCTTTGCGGGTGAATAGATACGACGTGGGTGTTACCGTGGCACCATTTTTGCGCAGAATGACTTTGATGTCTGCTAGGCATCCGAGCTTGTTGTCGGTTTGGCATTCACTATATTCGTGTTTGTCGCTCTCGTTGTTAATTGATAAACAGACAGACAGCTACTAGGTTATAAATCGTGGGCAGAACAAACATTATCATAGCAACAGACCCCGGTCCTATGCATTCGATCTGAACCGATTCTAGAGTTGCACCGGATGCAGAAACACCTTGACCACGCTTCACGGATGTTTCCATTTTGTCCTTTGACATTCCGGCTATTGTTTTGTTAGAGGCTTTTTATTTCTATCCTAGAGGTGATTGTGTAGGTTCGAGGGATTTCTCACACCCTTCTTTGCAGCGACTAAAGCTGCTGATAGGCGAAGGTTATCGGGACCTGGACCACCACCTAATTGAGAGGTTAGTGTAAGCAAATTGTGTGGGTAATAATGCGATGAGTGTATGGTTGGTAGTACTCTTCACAGCGGTGCATATTTCTTGAGAGAGCTTTGAGAATTCAGCGCTTTTATTCGCATCATTTTTGCCCTTGTCATGCCTGATCTTGCTCCATCTATTATGGCCAGACTGGAGGGAAGAAGATGTAGAAAAAAAGACTGTGCATGTGCGAGTATGAACGTGTGACTGAAGAGTACTTAGGCCAGTGGGGCACAGAGACCCCAGTTTATGCCGGAGTATCAAACGATATATGTTTTGCATTGTTGGGGTGTCAATAGTTTGAGCAAAACCGAGATGTGTATTGGCGGTGGTCGTGAGGTGGTGATTTTCGGAATAGATTTGGGACATCATACTGAGACATACCGTACGGTATCTTTTGCTATCATAGGACCTGCCCCTGCAGTAAGGGCGTTTAAGCTTACATAATCATTCCATAAAATACCCGTCTCGAACCAAGAGGTTCTCAAAGGTGTGTTTTTTTACATGTATCTCTCTCCCTGTCTCCAACCAAGCCACCTCACCCCTGAACAATTACAATCCGGCCATCATCGCAGAATTTCAACCAAATACTCCCCTCCGCTCCCATCGACAGTCTGTTCATTGAACACCCACCAGCTCCAATGGCCGACGATTCCTCTGCAATCGAGGCCGTCCAGCTGGACACGGCCAAGCTAAAAACCATGATGGAAGAAGCGCAGCAGCAACTATATGTCATGTCCTTCCTGAACAACCTCGAGAAGCTGGTCAATCGGTTGGATGGGGACGGAGCTTCTGCCTATCAGCTCTATGTGAAGAAGGAGCTCTTTAAGATTATTACTTTACCAGCGCCAGCACCTACTCGATTGGTCCGGAATATATCTGGACGGTGCTTTGCAGGAATTTTTGGTAAAGGGGATCGCAAGCTGCTTTTTGAAACGATCAATGAGTTAGCGGGCCTTATAAATGCGGGGAAGTCGGATAAAGACTTGAGGATTCGACAGTAAGCGCCCAGCACTCCCTTTTTTTCTTTCGGAAGGAAAGGACAGACTACGGGATAAGATTCTGATTGTGTGTTTTGGGGGTTCAGTGCGGCTGTCCATTGCGTGGGAGAGGTTTACAGAGCTGCTGGAGATAGTGTATGTGGGCTCGACAACGTTTTGGGAACGTTTGACTAACTATAGTAGGCTATGGCGTTGTCAACTTTGACCTGCACCTCACTACTTAAGCTACTTAAACCTGCTCAGAATGTTAGTGGAATCTTAAAGGAACTGCGATTATTGGGGCTAATAAAATTGTTAGCACTGTGGATTGAGAAGTTCCATATTTCGAGCTCTGGGAAAGGTTTTCAGCATGGTCAGGGATATGGCAGACGAGGCGGTAGCCCGCGACGTCTGGAAGCAGGCAAGAAATGCTGCAACAAACGAGAAATCAGCCCTTGTTCAAGCTAGCGCATTACAGGTAGCGTCAAACCGATAAGCCGGGATATTCTTATACTAGTTTGCTGACCCCAATCATAATAATAGTGCATGGAAGAGCTTTTGCAAGCTACCCAGCTCTTTAACAACCACCAAGAGTACGATAAATTGCAAAGTGCCGCAACGAAGGCTCTAGATTCTACCTCAGCATCGGCCCGGCGAGCCGCTGCGTCATGTTGGTCACTAGCACTCGTGTTAGCCTACTCTACCGAAGCTCCAGAGCTTGCGAAAATTGCAAAGAGGCCCAAAAAGATGAAGAGGGTATCGACCGCCGTTGGGGACGATGAGGGGTTGGGCGTAGACAGGCCTAGCTCACCAGCTCCAAGCAGCAAAAAAGCTATTGTGAGACTAACACTTACCTTGGAAGAGGTTCTACGGCAACTTTCGATGCACTACACCAAACCTTCCACATCTCCAAGAACTAGGGCAGGAATTGCATTATGTTACTCGGGAGTTCTGGCGAGACTTGGATCATCGGTGGTCGAAAATAACTATGGGATTATTTCGAGTCACTTACTCAATGACCTACTCTCCCACCATGCAATTATTGCCAATAGGTTCCGGTTATTGACCACCCGGAAGTATGTGCGAATCCTGTTGGAAGATGTAATTGGTCGCAGGCTACTCGGGGAAACTGGACAACTCAATGCGATCAAGATACTTGTTAATGACACCATAAAGAATTATCCTCAGGTCATCAGAGAAAAACCCGAGCCCAGCAAACACGCTCTAGTCGGAGCTTTGCATGCCTTGGCATCTCTAATGCAGTCGTTAGGATCCGCCATAGCAAGCGTGCAGGACACCACACGCGACGGACTTCTCCAGGTCTTACAACATCCAAGCTACTCCGTCCAAGTTGCGACGAGTTGGTGTCTGAGAGTTTTTGTTATTGCTGCTCCTTCCCAACTCCTTCCTATAATTACTATTTGTATGAACAATGTGAATCGGGAGCTCTCACAGATGACTGCAAGGCGACCTACAACCACAGAGATACTTCGTAGATGTACCGGGTATGCAAATGGCCTTGCAGCAGCCATTAGCGCCGCACCACTCCAACCTCTCTATGCCTCGGTGGATGTTACCTCCAGGATACTAACCCTTGCTACATCGTTGCTAAAAACAAGCGGAGATTACGACCTCCGTATCTCGGGCACTCAGATACAGGTTGCATGGATCCTAATTGGGGGGCTGATGGCACTTGGGCCTAATTTTGTGAAGATCCATCTTTCACAGCTTTTGTTGCTCTGGAAGAATGCGCTGCCGAAGCCTCTAGCCAAGGACTCCTCGGTAGAGCGATCCCTTTTGGAGTTGTCTTTCTTAGCTCATGTTCGCGAGTGTGCCCTTGGCTCAATCCTATCCTTCCTTGAATTCAACTCCAGGCTTTTGACAGCAGATGTTTCCAAGAGGATCGCTGCTATGCTTCAAAACTCGACCTTATTTCTTAACACATTACCGGCCAAAAAAACCACGGATGATGTCACCCAGCGTCTTTCGCCTTCCCTGCAACTAATCGACCTTGACCTTATGGTCCGCCGTCGCGTTCTCCAGTGTTACGCGAAACTTGTGAAGCTCTCTCATGGGGAAGCTCTCCAAGCAAACTTGCTCACAATCGCTGTGAGTTTCTTTTCCGACCCTGATAAGTACACACCATCATCACTCAGTACGGCTATTGCTTCTAGCGCTGGTAATTTCGAGTCACTATGGGATATTGGAGACAACTACGCATATGGTGTCTGCGGGTTTGTAAAAGGATTTGATGTTGAGTCATTTGCATTCGAAGCCCAGGGTACCAGACCAACTATTGCCCATTGGATGACAAGAAGCAGTCCAGAAGCGAGGATCAACGAAACAGTAAGTCGTTTCGTTCTTTGCTTGCGGAATTCTGAATGTTTCATCAAGGATGTATTATTAATTTCATATTTTGGACGGGAAAGCTACATACACCTGTTATTGGATCTATTGAGCACGATTCTGTTTCCTTATACATTACAAGCGATTCGAGTGCCAGGAGTGAACCTACTCCTGCCCCGCCGGCTACTGCTGTAGTTAATTCAGCGATTGACCTTTTCACTATCCTCCTTCCGATCCAGCCCCCAAAGGTCCAGGAGAGTATTTTGGAACAGATAGCTACTTTTCTAGCATCAGGCAGTCTTCAGCGCGATCCGGGAAGAAAGGCTGCCATGGTAATCAACGTTGCGGTGGCCCTCCTAGGAACTCTTAAAGTGACAATAAGTGAAGAAGTTCCGTCGGCGAGTTTAAGCACTGCGAGTGTTCTCAAGATCATACAAGAATTGCTGCAGGTGAGACCAACTTTTTGCTTTGGTGATGTTGCGTGAATTGACTGGTTCTAGGGATTTGTTATACATCCTGACCCATATGTACGAAACGTTGCGTACGAGGCACTTGGGCGTTTATGCAGCATCGGCGGAAATAGCTTTACCGGTAATATGATAAACTGGTGTGTTGGGACGATAGTCAACAACCGGGATCCCAATGCCAGAGCTGGCTGTGCCGTGGCCCTTGGATGCATCCACTCGTATGTCGGGGGAATGGCTGCTGGGTTCCATCTCAAAACCATCATTGGGATCTTGATGTCTCTTAGCAATGATCCTCACCCGACAGTGCACTTTTGGGCACTAGACGGACTAGCCAGGACCATTGATTCGGCAGGTCTTACATTTTCCGGGTTTGTAACAAGTACCCTGGGGATGCTTTCCCAACTCTACGTAGCAGAGACCCATAATGAGGAGGCGGTGACAGCCGTAACATCGAATTTGGAATTGGAACTTCCCACATTAAGCATCATTGTCCGGTGTATCGATTCTTTAATTGGAGTCCTTGGGCCCGACTTGCAGGATATGAGCAAGGCGAGGGAGTTAATTTTAACCAATGTTGGCCAATTCCTGAAGGAACCAGACTATACAGCCCAGTTAGAGGCTTTGCGATGTCTAGAACATTTATCACTTTTTGCAGCCAGCCATGTGGATACAGCGGGCTACGTCAAACGGCTGCAGAAAGAGTTGGGCTCAGAGTATGTGGAATTAAGAGACGTAGCCATCGATGGCCTTTATCAACTCATGAAAGGAGACGCTGAGCGGATTATCGACACGGCAGATCCCGGACTGGAAGATCAACTTTGGATCGCTCTGGACGAGGCACCAGAGCATGAGGGTATTCGGAACATAATTAACAACTGGCTCAACCAAACTGGCATTGAGGATGCTGGGAAATGGGTCGGTCGTTGCCAGGTGGTGATGTCAAAGCTAGTAGAGCGGAAGGATGGCATTGCCGGAAAACTAGAGCACGAGAAGCCCACCAACTCGGGCACTGCGGACTTGATCGATGATGAGGTAGCCTCGTTCACTGTCACATCTTCTGGAGAAAAAGAAAACTCGCAACCTACCGGGCAAGAATTGTTAAGATGGCAAGTTAGGACATTCGCGATGAACTGTCTTTTCGAATTACTAGGCTTGGCTGCGAAAGAGATGCAGAGAGATTCCGAGACTCCGGTGGAGGAGAGCCTTGTGCAAAAGATTGCGGACATCATCCGGATGGCATTCTCTGCCAGTACATCGAATGTAGTACAGCTTCGTTTAGCTGGTTTGAGGATCGTGGATCAGGTTCTTAAGATGTTTGGTTATACTCCAGACCCTGACTTCCCAGAGGCTACATTACTAGAGCAATACCAAGCACAAATTGGATCTGCTCTCACCCCGGCATTTGCAGTTGACTCTAGTCCCGAGCTCGCAAGTGAGGCAGTGAATGTCTGCGCAGGGTTTATCTCAACTGGCATCGTTAAGGATGTTGACAGGATGGGGAGGATTTTAAGGCTGCTAACATCTGCGTTAGAGAACTTTTCAAGTAAGTCTATCAGTATCTCTCGCACACCATCCTAGTTCTTTAGCTAACCGACATAGGTGATTCCGAGATTGCATCAATTGGAGACCTAAAAGGGCTCAGTTCCAATGCTCAGGTCATGGTCAAGATGGCCGTCCTCCGGGCCTGGGCTGAACTGCAGGTTGCAAGCAAAGAGCAATTGTATCTCGCTGATGTCGTTAAGCCACATATTGCTACACTAGCACCATTATGGCTATCCTCACTTCGGGAGTTCGCAAGGCTACGCTTTGAGCCCGACATCTCAACGAACTCTACAGGCGCTACAACTCTCGGCGGCTCCATTGATACCATTTACTCGGCGCTAAACCGGGAAGCACTGCTACAAGTACGTCAACCCAACTTTGGATCTCAATAGTACTGTGTGTATTGATGTTGATCGAGTGATACTACAGTTCTACCAGGATTCCTGGCTCAAATTGGTCGACGCAATTGCCAGCCTGATTGAACAGGACAGTCGATTTGTCTTTGACGCCCTGGATGGTAAAGCCTCCTCTGGAGATGTCAATGGTAGCGGTGTTGCGCACGATATCAACTATCGCGATGAGCCCGTTGCATTCTTCTTTGTGCTGTTTGGAATTGCTTTCGAGGCTCTTGTCGGCAGGCCAGGAGTTGATAGCCTTGCCACTAAGGAGCAGACACTCGAGATACTGTTAGCGCTGAAAAAGATTCTACACCCGTCTGTTTGCGGTCATGCTATTTATCAGGAAGTGATCTTCTCCGAGACGATGGACCTGTTTGATCGATTAGTCCTTACTGAAGGCCTGGCTGTGCAGTCTGCCATCATTGATATTGCGAAGAGCCTATGCGTCGAGCATCCTACCGCTAGGTCAAAATCTGGCGCCCAGGGAGAGAATCTGACAGAAGACATCGACCAACTTTTCGAGTTGACGAGACTTATGGTCCTAGTCCTTGCGCGCTTACTACCGAACGTGGTTGACAAGAAGACAGTGGGTATGAATACGAATAGATTCTTTTTTCGACCGAATGGGCTGTGCTGACCTCGAGTTATCTAGTCCGTCATCAACTCTCGGAAGAGGCTGCCAACCTCGTCCGAGTTTCTTTGGATGCCTTGGTATATGCCGCAGAAGTGTTTCCTGCAGTCATACGAATGGATCTATATGCTTCGATTCTCCACATCTTCACTGGTGGGTCGTAGTGCCTTCCTATTTCGGTCGTAGGTACTAACACTTGGCTCTAGGCATCTTCAGTACCGGTGTCTGTCAGACGGAGGTGGTGCCGCGATCCCTGCCGATATTCAAGCGGTTCATCCGAATAATCACGAATTCTAGCGGGGGTAATGACAACGAGATGGTTGTCATGCAGGTTCGGAGTTGTCTGAGCAGCATATTACAAATTCTCGATAACGCAAAGTATTCCCTCCTCATCCTTTCTTTCTTTCTACAAACAGCTCTGATTGGTTTCGATAGGATACGAGGCAGTGCTGCACTCCCTTGCCTCAAGAATTGCTTGATGGCCTCGGCGATAGTCATTACCGCCGGAGTGAATATATTGCCCCCGAACGACGAGCAGGTCCCAATCCTATGCGATAGAATAATAGACGCATTGTCAGACCCAGAAGTAAGCCTCCACCCGATTAGAAATATCCTAGCCACAATTCTAACACCTCCACTCTCCACAGACGTCCAAAATGGCCGTCCAATGCAGCCGCTCAATCCTCATGATCACACCAAAGACCGCCTGCGACCAGGAAATAGTCCGTTACATGATCCCGCGACTAATCACCTTTGTTACAACCACCAAAGGCGACTCTGAGGAAGACTCGGATCAGACAAAATCCCTCGTCTGCCACATCCTCACGTCCTTCGTCTCCACGCTCTTCGGCGACCAAACCCAGGTCGCCATGGCGCTCCTAATACCTACATTGCTAGCCCACGCTTCGTCGAATCCAGGCTCGTACCCCGAGACGGCAAAGAGGTTGCTGGAGTTGGTCGCCATTAACCAATTGGCGTTCAAGAGTGTTGTTGCGAATATGGGTGCTGAGCAGAGGGGTTTCATGGAGGAGATTTTAAGGTCGAACGCTAGGTCCGTTGCTGAGAGTACCCAGCAGCAGTCCAGTGCGCCGACCATTACTTTGAAGATGAACTTTGGTTAGTTGGGCTCCGCTCTATTATTATTCTGGCTTGGTTGGATGGAGGGTTGTAATTAGATATTAGCCATACATTAATTTAGCTATCGTGATGACCGCACCAGTACGCTCGCACATCGAATGCCGTGAAGGTAAGTGGAAGCAAACCTCCTCTTCAAGAAGAAAAGTATTTATACGAATGTTACAAGAATATACGGTACATGTCGGGGCAGCCCATAGCGTCCCAAAACCTAGTTGTTATCCCCCCTTACTAATGTACAAACGCCAGTCTAGAATAATAATAAAATATGAAACGTTATGTAAAATCCCCCCTCACTCCCTCAAACGAGATTCCATACCCACATCCAAAGAAACTATCCTAGCTTGCTGCGTTTCCACAGCAATCGCTTTCGCCCATTCTTTCTTCTTCTTCTCAATGTGTGAGAGGAGGCGGATGCAGCCTGTTGGTGTCATCTAGATGTTCCCCCGCAAACGTTAGTTTCAAGATTGACAGATCCATGATATTGGAGGACAGGTAACGTACGCCCTCAACACGTCTCGCCTGTCCGATAGACTCCGGCCGGACTTGCTTTAGAACGACTCTTTCTTCGTATGAAAGGCCCAGGACTCTATTTTTGTGAGACCTAGTCAGTCAAGATTTCCCAAGGCATGCACAGAAATTCATCTAGGGAAAACCCACCGATCATAGTCGATATCAGCCGGCAGCTTCAACCCTTCGTCCTTCTCAAACATCTTGACAGCGTTAGCCTGTCTGGTGACGTAAGGCTCATACACCCCCTCGATGCCGACCCTAGTGCGAATCCTCTCCGGCCAGCGATCCAGGCCCCCCACGACGCCCATCTCCGCCAGTTTGCCTATTGTCATGTTTGGAAGTCTGAGTAGGTGGAAGGCATTCCTGCGCGCCGAGTCCTCTCTGACCACCAAGCCTCGCTTCCGCCACTCGGAGCTGCTCTGAGTGATGTTAGACAGTGCGGAGCGGAAGTCCTCCATCAAGGAAAACTCTGTTTGGAAGTGTGCCCATCGCGCGTCGCCGACTACGCCGTGGTCGCGGCCGGCTTGGGTGAGGCGGAGATCGGCGTTGTCGGCGCGGGAGCTCATGCGGAATTCGCTGCGGGAGGTGAACATTCGGTAGGGTTCTGACACCCCCTTTGTGATCAGGTCATCGATCATGATGCCGATGTAAGCGTCGCTTCTAGAAATGGTCATTTGGGGCTTCCCCTGTGAGGAGAGGCCGGCGTTAATCCCTGCGACGACGCCCTGGGCAGCGGCTTCCTCATAACCGGTTGTTCCATTGATTTGTCCGGCTAGGAAAAGGCCTTTGACAATCTTGGTCTCGAGTGTTGCCCGGAGGGAGCGTGGGTCGATGTAGTCATATTCTACACCATATCCGGGCTGTAGCATTTTGGCTTCTTCGAGGCCTGGGATGGTCTTCAGGAGGCGTTCCTGGACTTCTGCAGGAACGGTCATGGAGATGCCGTTTGGGTATACGACGTGGTCGTCTATGCCTTCGGGTTCTAGCCAGATCATGTGATTTTGCCTTTTCTCGAAGCGGATGATTTTGCTTTCTAATGATGGACAGTAGCGTGGGCCTTTGATCGTCTCGCGGATGTGGATTGATTCGTGGAGATGCTGTCGTAGCAGATTGTGGCTCTCTGGGGTGGTATGGGTGCTGTGACACTGCAGCTGCTGCTCGATTTGAACCTTCTCGTTCATGTATGAAAACGGCATTGGGGGGTCATCTCCAAGTTGCGGAAGAAGGCTCTTGTAATCTATTGTCCGACCGTCGATCCTCGGGGGCGTTCCGGTCTTCAGACGACCCAATTTAAAGCCAGCTTCTCTCAAAGACTTGCTCAGTCCAAAAGTCGCCGCCTCTCCCATCCTTCCAGATGGGAAAACGGTCAATCCAATGTGAATCTCCCCACCCAGAAATGTCCCAGTAGTAATCACAACATTCCTAGCCTTAATCACCTCCCCACTCTCCAGCCTTACCCCCGTGATCTTCCCATAATGCCCCTCCATACCAATCACTTGCCCTTCCGGCGTCCGGTCTACAACCACATCCGCAACACTACCCTGTAGAATTGACAAGTTCGGATATGACATCAATTCCTCCTGCATGTACTTCTTGTACAGTTTCCGGTCGATTTGTGCACGGGGACCCCACACCGCGGGGCCTTTGCTCCTGTTCAGCACCCGGAACTGAATACCGGCTTTATCGGTTATCCGGCCACAGATTCCGTCCAGAGCATCCACCTCACGGATCATAATACCCTTACCAATACCGCCGAATGAAGGATTGCACGAGCATGTTCCGATAGTGTCGATCTTCTGGGTTACTAGGGCAGTTTTTGCGCCCACTAGAAAGCCGGGGTTTAACAATGAATCCTTACTACAGCTTGCGATCGCAGGACCGGTTGGGAGGGGGGAGGATTGGAGCATACCTCTTGCCGCAGCAGCGCAAGCCTCCGATCCAGCATGTCCTCCGCCAATTACTACGACGTCGAATTCTTGGTTCAGACTATCCTCGGGCAAACACAACTCGTCAGCCAGACACCTCCGACAATAGGGGCAATTTGGCGAGAGCCCCGCACCTCCGGTCCCCGGATACCGTCGCAAAACCTCTAGACCGGAGATAGACACGTGCTAGGGACTTGGGCCCCCGCCGTTGGAGTAATAATCGTGTGTGTAGGAGGTAATGCATCTTGTGGGGGATGCGGCCGAAGAAGGAGGTTGGATCAGTGCTAGACTTTTTCAATTTAGAGATTCGAAATTTGTCCTTGGCCTGTTAGAGCCGCAGATGAGAGTGCCAAGACCTATGGGCCGATTAAAGTCGAGTGAGGGGAAATGATCGGCGTCCACCAGAAGAAATGCCCGAACGTTTGCCATGATAGGAGAAGAAGTCCCAATACCAGACAAGCGGCCCAAGTCATGGTGTCACGCGATGGGACACGAGATTCAGTGGTTATCCCCATTTTGTCCAAGACGGACGTCCGCCCATACTGGTGGAATATGGATTTTTCACCTCCCAACCCTTAAAGCTTATCAATTTAAATCCGAAGATCTGTATGATGACCCATGATGCCGTAACAGTCAAATAGCGATCTGCGATTCCGAGAGTCACCAATAATAAATATCTCGGAAATCAAGCTTCCTCCAGTCCGGTCACATCCGAACCATTTTACCAGGAGCCCAGCCAGAGCACCCCCCCCCCACGACCCACCCACCACCGCCCAGCAATCCGCCGCATTATACTTGTGGACAAGTGGTGGGGGGGGGTGGGGCAATAAAGCATCTGGAGGAGGAAGAATTGGCGAGGTATATTAGCTATGATACCTGGCTCAGGTTCAGTTTGGTCAATATCATCATGTAAGGACTCTGGCATGATACGTGTCTGATGGGTTCTCACACCCGGTACTAGAAGTTTCCCACTGCTAGTGGAGGGAAACTAGAAACCTTTTCTCGGACCGAGTATAACGTATATTTCGAGATAACTCTTCCCGAGCTCTAGTTAAGCTTGGGGGGGAGGGGGCGGGCGGGTAAACGGTAAAATACCAAATATGCGGATGTCTCAGATGAAAGTACAGTACAATACAAAACTCCTTGCCCCCCTATCTCTCGCTCTCTCTCTCTCTCTTCCCCGTACCGTGCAGTATTCAGTGCGACGACATAATCATATATACAGCTCTCGACAAGAGATTTGTCCCAAAACAAGCTCTTACGGTACGCCAACACCCACATCTCAGCCCCCGATGAGCGCTACAAACACCCCCCACGGAGCGCCATCCTATGAGGGCTCACCGCCCAGTTACGAGTCCTCCTTCAGCTCTCCCTCTCCCTCCTCCCCCTCCTCATCGACCCAACCCGTCGTCACTCGACCCCCCCGTTCAAGCGAAGAGCCACCCCCCGCCTACGGCAGGCGAGGGAACACAAAACCGATCCCCTACCGCGCCTACAACCTCCTAGCGCACGTGGAAGGCCGTTCCATAAACAGCACCCCGCCATCAAGGGTCACGGAGATCGAGAATCCAGAACTCGCAAACCAGATCAGGGAGAGGCGGATACCGAAGGTCTACCTGAAGGGCGCCGTCAGCGAGGAGAAGGCCGAGAAGCTGCGCCGGAAGAATGAGGAGATTCGCGCAGCGAGGGAGAGGGATTCTAGGAGCGGGGGCTTGTGGGGAAAGATCAAGAACGCTATCAGGAGTGAGCAGGAGGTTAACATTATATACCTGACGGCGGAGGAGGTTGCTATGAGGAACATGAGGAGGGATAGGCAGAGGAGTTTGTAACGTGCGGAATTTGAAGGGGGGGGGGGTAAGTCGGAAGGAGGGTGCGACGTCGTCTATACTCGTATGGAGCGAGGTGCTACTTAATTTTTCTTTCGGGTTTAATGTTATGTTTACGGATCATGCAATGATAACACTACTCGTACCAATCTTAGACTAGGGATCGAGGCTAACGGGCGCGTTTGCTTAATGTGTACAAGTACCTCTCCCCAAGGAACATCTACAGTAAGCACTACATTGGGCTTAGATCCTGGGATCCAAAGGGAGCTTCGCAACCCGCGCCACACATTTCTAACCTATGAATTATGAAAGAAAGCAGTCCGAAACTCCTTCAGTCCATATCCCTAATCAGTCTAGCGAAGGTCGACACCCCAGGATGAGCTTCACTGCATAGACCTCTACGAGTAAAGAAACCACCAATCCCCACACAATATTTTTCACACACCATTTACAAATCACTCATGATCACTCGTTCATGAAACATGATTCGATTTCACCTGCAACTTTTTTTATGTTTAATTCGGATGGTATGATAGGTGGTCACCGAAAAAGAAGGAAAAAAAACTACACAAGAGATCTCCGGGAACGGTGGTAGAAATATAAATCAATTACTCCTATTATGACACCAGGTTAGGAGAACAAAGAGTTGAAGTGGAAACCTCAACGAAACCGCCACACCCGGTATCCATACTACTGAAAAAATAAAAACGGTAAAAACCGATGGGTACCCAGAAAAGCAGAAACAAAAGCACTACCCCCCCCCCCCGGGGGGAAAAAAAAAAGAAGAAAAAGAAAGAAAAATCATGCTCCAAGGTACCTATACCTCAACCCTTCCAAAGACCCAGTATCCACAGCTCTCAAAGCCTTCCTGGTGAACTGCGTGAACACCCAGAGCACTTACACGCCACCCCCAGGGAAGAGGGGGAAAAAGTCAGCAGCAATAGGTGGAAACATAAAAAGGAAGAACTCACCGAGAGGAACGAGCCCCATATTCTCGTACGCGTCCAAGTGAAGCGTGACCTCCACGCCCGCGGGCGGGGCGTAATGATTCAAGAGCGTGATCCCCCCGATCGCGAGGGAGAGGAACAAGTTCAGACCGATGGCGCGGGGGACCCAGCCCGGTTCGGGCGCGAGTTCCCTACCGCTGCCGGACCTGCGCGTGGTCGGGACGCACAGCGCGGACGTTGTCACGGATACTATGCTGAGGAGGTCGGACCAGTTCGGCCCGGTCCACAGGCGGAAAAAGAACATGGGGAGTTGGACGATTTCGAGGAGGAAGATCAGTTTCTAAGGGGGGGTTTAGTTCTACATATATAAAATGTGTAGGGGGGGGGGAAGACAAACGGTAAAGAAATCATTCTTGCCAGAATCTTCGTACTTTAACTGATTGATTAATCTATCTTGTTCTACTCGAGGTTATTTTTCTTCCCTTCCCAATGGAGGTTATGTGGGGAAGTCGATATATATACCCTCTTCATCCATATAAACCACCTCGTCCGGATCATTCTCCAACCGACCTTGGAACGTCATGCGCTTGCGGATACTGGTACGATCGAGACCGGGAAAGTTCAGGTGGTTCGCTAAGGTCGAGGCGCTGCCTGACATCTTGTTTTTTACTCGCTTCTGAAAGGTATAGGAGTTCTACTGTAAATTTTGGGGGTTTTTAGATGGGTAGGGTAGCTCGAGCGAACGTTTGGGAATGATAGATAGAACTATGGTGTAGTTTAGACTATCGTGGGGGTGTTTTTGCTTTGTTGCGCAGGGGTTAAATAAATAAATAAGCGACCGATGAAAGGATTCTTATTCGAAGTATCATACCTTTGTGTCTGTAACCCTAAGCCCTTACTTGAGTAAGTACGAGTACGAGTAATGCCTATTGGTTAACGCGAGCACCAATCGTCAGTACCACTAGAGGAAATGAAGCCTTGACCACTCTTACGACTAAAAGTAAATTACCTACCGATGGCTTTAGTTACGTAAGCTGGCGGGACATCTTCGGCGGACCCGAAAAGGTTATTCAAGTATGATAGGATCCGATCTATAATCCTCAGTCTACATTATAACTCCAATCAGTTTCGGATCCTGGCAATATCCGCATATCCGTTGAATGCGGTATAATACTAAGGCCCCCCCCCCCCTTCACTCCAAAAAAGTGCTATACGAGCACCCCCGAGCAAACCCCTCAGAAGGGTAACATTACTAAATCTCTATCTATACTAACTTGTCGTTGGAGATTTACTAAATATCCCCCCCTTAAGAGTGTGATTGCACAATCCGCGCTACGTTAAACCAAAAAGATACTCAAAAGCAAAACAAAGTTTCCCCCCCCCCCTTCCCATATAACCCCATTCTATTCAATAATGCCCAATTCCGGTTCAATTCGGCTCACTGTACTGCTGTATATCCACCTGCACAAGCAACATCCCGGAAACAAAGAACTTGCCTACAAAACTCCTTCATAACCACATGTATCATACGCAAACCAGAACTCGCCGCTAAAAGCCGGAGGGAAGGGATAGTCGAGTGGTTGTGGTGTGTGACCCGGGCATTGTGCTTCACTTTGAAGAAGTGATCTTTTCTCAGGTGTAGCCCGAGTAGGGTTCGAATCCTGCTCTTTCTATCAACTCTCTCTTCTCTCCCCTCCCAAACATTCATCCATTCATCCATCATTAATCGCTCGGATCCCAATGCACCCATCATAATCGTGATGAACGATCGTCACTATTTTCCCTTCTTTGTTTCATTCCTCTTCTCCGCCGAAGCAAATAAAAGCATCAGATATCGAATCCGCATCAAAGCATACCGGTAGACCGATGTTGTCCCGAGATCATCATCATATTCGCCCATCATACCCGAAACATTACCATATTGTAATCAACCCAGTCTAGCCATGATACGTGATAGGTGCTTCTTCACTCCTCATTACACCGAGCGTCCGTCCATCCACCTGCACCTAGAGTGCACTACCGTATTCAAAGAATACAATCGCGCCAACCCCCCTCATGAAAGGCATATCAAACGTAATTCCCATAAATATATTCATTCCCCAATACCCAACGAAGCAATTTATAAATCTTGTGATACGATACCAGAGCACGCATACTCAGTCATCCAATGCGATCAGGAAAGAAAGGGAAAAATAAAAGGGCCAAATCACCCACAAAAAGGGCCAAACCGCTCGAGTAGAGGAAGAAAGAAAAAGGCATCGGTATTAAGGGAAAAGGGGGAAAAAAAAGAAGGAAAAAAAGTAGAGATAAATTTGGACGACGAATAGAAGTTCAAAAAGCTAAGCCTATACCGGTATCCTGGAATAATAATGATAGAAAGCAAGCAAGGAAGGAAGAACGGAAGGACGATAAAGTCCATTCCTTCATTCGTCCTTACCGGTATCTCATGCCTCAATTGAGCATACAATTTTCATATAATAATAATAAAAATAAAAATAAACCCCGAGATCCAATTTTTTGATGATGATGATAATGACGCCAGTACTGTATCATACTACTGTGATATGATATGATACTCCAAATATAATAAGGAAGGGGAAGAAAGAAAAAAATACATGCAAAAAGCCCAAGGCTGCAAAGAAGGATGAAAGGAAGGGAGGAAAGAAGGGGGATTCGTATGTACTTCAAATAAAAGGTAAAATAAACAAAAAAAAAAAAAGACACAGAAATGGGGGGAAGTAGGGGAGGGGAGGGGACACAGCAAGTGTCATAATAGTTAAAATAAAATATATCATAACGACAAACTTGGCAACGTGAAAGGGGGAGGAAGGAAGGGGATTCTTGTAGAAGAAAAGAAAGGAAAAGAAAAAACCATAATTCCGTTATCGCCTTGAGAAACTACCGCTGTAGTAAAGGATAAAAAAAAATAAAGAGGAAAAAAAAGAGACCCTTTTCGCCATGAATGAGTATCAGAGACTAGAGTGAAATAACCCAAATCAAATATAGAATAGAAAGGATCAAAAAAAAGTTTTAACACCAGTGAGAAAGGATCAAAAAAGCCCAACCAACCGATCCAGCCAACCCAGCCAGCCAACCCAGCCAGCCAACCGACAAACCAGAAACAAATCACCACTTTTTTTCTTTCTTTTTTTTCTTTTACTGGGGAAGGGGGGAAGGAAGGTGAGGGGGGCAAGGGGTGCGCGATGTGAGGAGCTGAGGAGAGCTTCCAACTCATCTCGTAGACACAAAACCAACCTTGTAGAAAAGAGAAAAGTAAGAGGAAAAAAAGAACCCAACTAGACCGGACCCTTGTGCTAAGATTACCAGCTAAGAGCATTTCCCATAAGACATGAAAAAAGAAACCAGGAAAAAGACTCAAGCATTTTGTCCCATAAAAAACCCCACCAATGCCGCTTCATTTCTGTATGGCGCTCAAGTACAGTGAATAGTAAAAACCATGAGAAGAAAAATGGGGACTGAAACAAGACCAAGTATAAGAAATAAAAAAGGGGGTATTTGTAACACGGGATCATAAATGCCTTCACTTCATCGCCATTGAAAGAAAAATGCACCGAAGAGAAGATGGGAAAACATAAAGATAGTTCAAGAAAATACATCGCGTGACCGGTCCTTGTACGCCCGACAAGGACGGCCAAAACCTAACACCTACTTAAGACGCAATGCTAACCTCCTTCTTGGCTCCCTCGGATGATTTATCGACGACCGGACGCTCCTCAGTCGCGCTTGCCTCAGTAGACGGAGCCGACGAAACAGGGGATTGAATGTCCATGGTCAACAACGGCGGGGTCGCAAGCGCGGAACCGGGAGGGGGGGAGGCAGTTTGCGAAGGGGTAGAGTTGTATATCAACTTTTCAATCTGTTCATGCCTTAGGTATAAGTGTTGATCATGTAACCTACTTGAAGGCTGGTTCCCTACCGCATTAATCTGTTTACCATAGGTAAACTTCTTCAAGGCCTGGAGTTGGGGCTTAATTTGCTCAACCAAGGTCTCCCTGTCCGGCCCTTGGAGTAGGGTCAAAAGTTTCTCTACGCGACAGTTAGCTCGTAGATCCCACAACCAAAATTTCATGGAAGGTATTTGGCTTACGAATCACATAGTTACCGTACTGATCCCGCATGAGGATCTGCAGAGGGGAGTTCCCGTCGGAACGGGGAGTGGTCACAACTTTGACAATCTCGCGCTTCTCTTCCTCCGATCCAAAGGTGATACTCTTCTCAACAACGTTCGACGCAAACTTATGCCTGTTATAAATTAGAAACCAGTCAAAACCCGAAGAAAAAAACCGCCAAGGATAAATACTTTGAGAACTGAAGCAACTGAGTGGTAACCAAGCTAATGATCTTTGCCCTATCTTCGGGTTTGCCATGTTCGATAACGTGCTGGGTAACGTAATTTCCATACTGATCCTGCACAAGCGCAATAGTACAAACATGGAGTTCCTGAAGTAGAGAAGCCTGGGCAGTCTCGTCGCAGTGTTCGAGCATGCGTTGGATAACACGGCACCCATAAGGGTGAGTCGCCAAAGTATGAACCTGGCCACGGAAGGCCTTGATAATGAATTGGATATGTTCCGCTGGAACTCTCTCAATAGCTTTTTGAACAACATGGTTTCCGTTCTGGTCCTTCACACACTTAAGGACGCTCCCGTCGAGTTCCTTGACAAGGGAGGCTTGCTGCTCCGTCAATATATGCTCGAGAGCCTATAGCACAGTCGTCAGTTTGCAGTAATGGAAGGTCACTAAACAGCTTATATTTACCTTTTGAACAACCCTACAGCCGTACATCTGCAAAGAAAGTGCCAACACGTGCCCTTCCATCTGCTTAGCCAAGATGCTCTTCTGAAGTTGATTCCCGTGCTCAAAGAACTTCTGAATAACATAGTTTCCGAACACGTCGGTCATCAATTGGAGAGAGTTCGACTTTATTTCAGCAAAAATCGTCTCTTTCTCATCACTATTTGCGGTCTCGAGCTTCTGTTGAATAAACCTAGATCCATGTTGATCACCGCTGAACTCGACAACGTGGTGGAAGATGTCCTAACTACCATTAGACAATACAAAAGATAGACGAGGCAAACATTCCAAAGTTACCTTAAGTTCATAGCGTTTATTGGACTTCGAGTTAGCGCGGAACTCTTCGAGGAGAACACTCCTCAAACTATGGCCGAAGTCTTCGTGGACCGGTCTTCTAGCAGCCGGGTGGGTTGGAGCGATCAGAGGGCTGATCGGGGGACCAGTATAGGAAGGCATGGGTACTCGAATTCCGTTAGCGTAAGTGTAGTCGTATGGCGGTTGTGGCGGGTGTGGCGGGTGTGGCGGGTACTGGTTGCGATAAAGTTGGTCCCGCATGATCAGCTGACCTTGATTTATATGTGGGCTCTGCTGTTGCTGCTGCGTGACGAGCAATCGTTGCCGTAGCTTCTCGTGGTTTAGGGTCAATTGTCCGGATGGCGGGGTGCGAATGGGAGGGCCACGGGAAGAAGATCGAAAATCGGAACCATGAGGTGGCGGGGTACTGCCGTTAGCATGATAAGGGCTCCCCATGTTGTTCCTTCTTTGATAATCTCCATTTTGGTCGCCAGGGGACATGGCGCCGAGACGTTCATAGGGTCTACGAATATCACCATAACTCTCGGCATAATTGGAATCCGCATATTGCTCAGCACTGTTGTAGCCCTCCTGACCACGAGGATAGTTCCCATCATCTGGAGCCCACACAGGGTTTTGAGCAACAGCCTGGGCCGTCGGGCGGGCTTGATAAGAAGGATACTCGCCGAACGGCGGTTGATTCTGGTAATTCAAATTGGCGGGGGCCTGGCCCAACCGACTATAAGGTCCGCCTCCGCGGGAGGCTGGAAATCCGTCATGATCATCGTCCACCGATATCTGCCTCAGATGAGCAAGCATCTCAGCTTCTCGGGTATCACGACTCAAATCCGCAAATCGCGCAGGTGCTACTGGGTAGGATCCAGGATTCGGAGCATGCGAGGCTGGGTGGGAGGTGGAGACATGGGTGTAGGCACCATAGCCACCAACTGCATCCGAAGGAGATTGGTTTGGATTGTATGTAGGCGGAGTTGAATTGGCCCTTTGTTGAGGAGGCAGACTTTCACTGCGGCCAGCTGATGAAACACTTGATCCTAACATCTCAGCTCCCGGCCCACGCGGATTTGAAACAACACGCCCCCGGGCCATCTGGGTAGCCGGATCCTCATCGTCAATACCTGCGAGAACAAGATGTCTCCGGTCGCCCGTATCAGTGGACGTCGAAGCACCCGGAAATCTTGGGCCCCCAAACCCTTGCCCTATCTCAACTGGTCGGCCCCGAGGACCGTTGGGAAAGTCCATGCTCTCAAAACCCGCAGCAGAGGCCGGATCCAAATAGGGCTTGCTATTATTAGGTGACTGGCTCATCGATGGGCCCTGTCCTACAGCAGATTGGCGGGGTATTGGGTAGAAAGGTGATGAACTTCGAGGAATCTCTGAGTTCGACTGGGGCGATTCATATTGGCGGAGACGAACCGGAGATCGGGAGATATCTTGGTTAACAGGAGCATTTGCGAGAGCAGGAGAGGTAGATTCCCCTGACCACCCCACGGCAGAAGACTTTGTATTCCACGTGTCGTGCCCCCCCGATCCAGCTAGAAGAGAAGATGAGCCTTGTTTACCATCAAAAGACCCTTAGTCCAAGGTATACAAATTAGAAAAGATGATACGACAGGACCATAGAAATGAATATGGGGAATAGTGACGGATGAACATTATCCCAAAGAGAGAAAAACGATGCTCACCTCGACGTTCCGCATTAGTATTAGGTCCACCAAAGCCACTACCAATGGTCGTACTCCCTATGGCAGAATTCCCCCAGATGCCCCAAGCCCCACTATTGCCCAGACTCTGTGTCGCGGGTTGCGATGCACCTCCATCTAGGGCATTGGGAGAACCCCCAAAGTCATCGAATCGTGCAGATTTGACCTAGCCAGGGCAAACAATCAGCTACAACCCCAACGACAACGAAACTAATTGGAAAGATACAAGAAAAAAAAACCAAAACATACGCTTGTAGGTAGTGCTGTGCGAGAGGTCGCAGCTGTTTGATGATCCGACATGATGCTGTTGAGTCGAGGAAAGTTAATATAGATGCGACTAATGACCGCTGGCCGAGTGAGTTGGATTTCGTGAAAGGTGATAAATAATTACAAAAAAATAAAAAAAAATAAAAAATACAGAATCCCTGATAAGGAATTATTTTTTTTTTGTTCTTTTCTTTTCTCTCGTGATTTGTGTACAGTGGACAGGATTTAGAGATTTACAGGTTAAGTAAGGTAATGGAGGTGTGCGAGCTATGATAGCGATAGCTGTTGTATTGCTGAGGAAACGGAGCTACGGTGTCAGCCCTACGAGCTTCAACTCCACCAGATGCTCGATAAAAGAGGAGGATTAATTTGCACCGAAGTATGAAGCACAAACCTTGTTATGTAGAGGCTGTGGGGGGGGGAATGGTTCCGCAACTGGTACCGTCGTCGGACCAGAAACAAAAAAAAAAACAGCCGGTAAAAAAGATGTACAGAAGAAGGTTATAGGGTTGAGGGAGAAGGGCGGGGGGTAGAAGAGAGCAGAAGACGCAAGTGAGTTGTGGTGGCGGGGTTGGGTTGTGTCGTTGATGGTGAAGCTACTATTCCGGGGAAAGATTGAGATAGATAAATCCAACGATTATTGGTGGAGGGTTATGGGAACAAGGAGCGAGCGCAAACCAGGCCTTGAAAAGCGTGGTAGCCTGCCCTCCGCTTGAATTGATTAGCAGCAGAAACTTGTTGTAGTCATGCGGCGAGGGGCGGAAAGTTGATGCAAGGGATGATGACGATTCCGGGAAAAAGAGAGTTTGATGGTTTGCTTGTAGTGAGTTTCGGATAATGGAAGGAAGGAAGGAAGGGAGTGATTGAAGACGATATGTTGAGAGAAAGAGAGAGAAGAGAGAAGAGAGAGAGAGAGAGAGAGAGAGAGAGAAGAGAGAAGAGAGAGAGAGAGAGTTGATCGGAAAGATGGAGTGAAAGTGAAGACTGTGGTGAGGCTTCTATTCCTTCCCTGGGATGAGAACAGAAAGAGATGGAAGGATGGGAATAAGATGGAATAAGGAAATTGATCAGAGTGCGGATGGATGTTTTTGTGTAGAAGAATGTCGCGAGGAATTAAAATTCACCACCCTATCTCACACTTTTTTTTTTTTTTTCCTTTCTTTCTTTCTTTCTTTCCTTTCTTCTCCTCTCTTTCCTTCCTACTCCCAGAAAACTAACCCTTCCTTGATGCTGATTGTGTGGTCGCACTCGGTGTTGGTTTTTGAGGGCCAAGTTAAGGCTGCCTGATGGGAACGAAAGAGGTTGCTTGGAGATCCCTGGTTGTTACGGTGGTAGTACTCGAGTAGTACTTCGTACCGGTAATTGTGATGGTGGGATTCGTATGTAAATATTGATTGGAAAGATGCTTGATTGACTGATTGTATGCTGCCTGCTTGCTGGATTCGGTCCTTCCTTTTCCTCTCTCTCCCTAGATATCCTTTTGCACACCTTCTCTTGCTCAATGTGTCTAGCCTTGCACCTCTTGCTCACGCTTCACACACCACACACCACACACGCACGCACAACAACAAGCGCTCACTTCACTTGACTTCACTTCACTTGACTTCACTCTTCTCACTCGGACACTCACTCTCTCTCTCTCTCTCACTGCCGCCCGTTTTTGTCCCTCCCACGCCGTTGCAGGAGCAGTAGAGCGCTTTTATCACTCTTTCGGTTGTTTCGCGCACTTACTTAAGGTAGGCGGTCGGTCACGTCCCGTCCGTGCTGCGTTCTGACACAAGAGAACGATGACCGACGGGAAGGAGAGTTTGCGGGACTTTCTTTTTCTTCTTCTTTTCCTTCTTCTTCTTCTTCTTCCTCTTTTTCTTTTCTTTCTTTTTCCTTTTTTTTTTTGACGGGAGGACCTACGGTACGCACCTAGAAAAAGGAAGGGATGAAAAATAAATGAATAAAAAAAAATAATAAAAAATACCCGTAATAGTAGAAATGGATAATAAAAAAGAGAAAAAAGATTCGAAGGGATGGAAGGGAGGAAAAAAGGGAAACGGTAGATCCTATTAGCCTCTCAATGCTGGGTTGCCGACGGTGAGTAAGAAAGAAGTGCGGGGGGGGGGGAAACCGCCAAAACTGATGTGGGCTGCTGGGGGCTTTTTGCTGGGAGCGAACGGTTATGTTAAGTTGGGCCGGTCGTGCTGGGATGATGAGATGGGATGGGGGCGAAGCGAAGCCTTTTTTTTTTGCTGGGCTGAATTGGTGATTTGCAGACCTGGCAGATTGAGAAATTTATAGAAGCCAGAGGAACCCTGACTCACGCTCACTCTATATATCAATGAATGGAGCACAAAGTAGCAAGCTTGGGCCAGGAGACATCAGAGACAACTACCGGCCCCGGCTCCGGCACCCAGCGCGATGAACTTGAGGTCCACTTTACAACGCTCGCTAGCTAGGGAGAAGAAGAACCTCTCAAAAAAAGGTTTACAGCGGAGAAGGGGAAGAAGAAGAAGCGTTATGTCAGAATACGGGAAGTAAAGAAGCCGAACGTATCATATATCGGGAGGAGGAAAAGACCAGCATCATCAAGGACCGGTAACTTTATCCCACTCACTGGCACTTTATGTGCTTAAGACCCCCCCCCCCCCATAAAGAAAGGCAAGGAGCGCAATAGCCCCCCTCCCCCCCCCCACTGCCGAATAAATACAGGAATATTCGCACCCACTATGAGGGCACCTCAAAAACTCATCAAAATTTTAGGGCGGTAGTGAGGAGTAACAAAAACGCACTGGGCTGGAACATACTATTTACCTATGATACATAACTGTACGAGTACGGTAACGGTACTTCTTACTGTAAACACTTTTCATACTCATCATACTCATACTCATGCCCCCAACGACATCGACATAAATTAGAATGCACTCAATCTATCGATCGCCCTCTCTCCCCTTTCCTTCTCCTCGCTTTTCGCATCGTATGTTTACGGGAGAGTTCCTTATCCCTTGACAGTCGCACCATGAGGCCTACTCGAGTATGATACAGGAATAGCCAAGGCCGTACGTTCTGACAGCACTATAGATCTTAGCGTCGAGATATTCCATGCCCATCAAACAAAGATCAAGGGATCCCACAATCAAGGGGGAACGCGCTGGTTTATTATCACGATATCCCTTCTCCACCAGAAGGCGGCTGGTGAAGGTTTATGCGCTGTGCCTTCGCCTACGTGTCAAGTGGTGTGGAAGTATGACTCCTCCTCGCTGCTCCAACGTCGTAGTGTAAGCATCTTTGACAAGAGTCCACAACCATTTTACCTGCCCCTCCCTCGCTACCACACTGCTTCGCATGGCATGATGCCCGGCGCGCCGAAACTTTCGATAATCTACTTTTCTCGCATCTTGTTTACAAATAAAAAACAAAAATATAAAATAAATAAATAAATAAGAGTAAACAAATAGAAATAACGGGTGGCGCTGGGTTACCGGTAGGTAGAAGACAATTCGGTCCAGCTCACAAAAGCCGACCGTTCTACCGTATCCCAAATGGAAAAGTGTTGGAGGACAGGAAAGATGATTGTTTCCGCCAAACAAACCTATGCTATCGTTGCATTCGTGTTTCCTACTTACCGGTATCATAGGAGAAAACCCCTACCGGTGCTTCCGGAAAAAAAAGGAAAAGAAAGAAAAAAAAAAAAAAAAAAAAAAACAGGTATCATAATATTATGCGAGAAAACCCCAGCTGGTTTACCCGGGTCTACTTTTCTTCCTGATCAAAATTAGAATGGCCTCTTTCTCAGAAACTCACTGGCTACGTGCTTTAGATGGACTGCGGCATGAGGCTATTGTGAAGGAGAATGTTTCTTCAAATGGGAAGATCGAGGTTGCAAAGTACGGCTGAAGATCTACCGCAAGTTCGAGAAACGATGGGCCCATCCTTCCCGCCAGTCCTGTAAGGCCCACGGCCCCTGGTTGCGTCGAAAAAAAAAACCCGCCCGATCAGGACGGACAGCTCCGCAAAAAGTCAACTTGGCGAAGGTTGTGTGTTACACCAGCCGAGATAACCTTTCAAGTAGCATTCGTCCAGCTCTGCATTACGAGTACCTATGATACCGGTACTCGTACTCTACCGTACTCGAGTCGAGTACTGTTGTAGGTCAGTGCGCAAGGCCTAACGCCCCCCTCCAACATTTTCCCCACTTGCGCACCTCCTCCGCTCACAGGACTGAAGATGGTGGGAGAGTGTCAAATTCCATTTACCCCTCTTGTTGAACTCAATGGAGTTGTGCTTAGCGCAACGGGTCCGGTGGCTTTTATTACCAGAAAAAAGAAAAGGGTAAGAGAGTGATTGTGGCTCTATGAATGCGACGGTATCGTATCAGACTACTCGAGTACCGTACCGTACCAGTACGAGTACTGTACCGGTAGTATACCTCTCACACACCGGCCCAGAGGGTTGGGTATAGGGAAAGAGCTTGCACTGAGAGATTAACCGAAAGGCGAGATGATTGCGATTTGGAGAGCTTTTCATTGCGCTGTCCTCCAGACGGGGAGGGGGGGTCCCTTAAGAGCCTCTCAATGGCTTTGCGGAAGTCTTATATGTGCCGTAGGAAAGAGGGGGTGAATTTCTTTACTATTCCCAAGCGGTACAGTATCAAAATTTCCTTAGGCCAATGTGCCGAGTTTTAGGTGCGCACGCATCCGCAGACAAAGCCCATCTGCCGCTATAACGCCACCAAGTCAGCCACCCCCGACGCGCTTTAACGAGAATCAAGATTTCAGAACCGGGGATCCTCCTAAGTAAGGTTCGACCGACACACATGTCGCACAGGGGAGCCTCATCCCTTTGTTTTGCATTGGCGGGGGGAGCTACGGTAAATTTAGAGGGACCCGAGGGAACTACAAGGTAGAAATATGTTAGCCATTTAGAGAGTAGTAAACCAGGGGAAGAGTGGCGGTTGCCACATGGGAGGCAAGCGAATGGTACTCGTACAGTACTCGTACCGGTAGGAGTACGGTAGTCTACGGTAAATGCTATGAAAATTTTTACATTCAGCCCAGTGAACCCAAAGTCAAGCGAGAAAACAGAGACGATCATTGAAGCCATCCACCCAAACACCAGCCACTATTCAAATTCCAACTGAAGCTCAACCAATCGCTTTGCCCGGGCTTGCAGATGGCTTGATATTCCTGGCCCTCGCTATGCCGTGGAATTCGTTATCTGCTTCTTCACCTTTTGTCCCATCGTTCCATCCAGACATTTTGTTGGAACCCTTGAAAAGTAAGGTAAAAAATGAGGGAAAAACAGTGAGAAAAAGTAAATAAAAAGGTGGCAGTGTCATACACGCACTGTCCTTTGACAACGAAGTTTTTGGGGCTGGGTCCAGACCCCAATCACGTTTTCCTAGAGTCCCCCAAAGAAGCGGACCGCTTAGCGTAACATGCAAATCGCGGATCCGGTTCCCCGGCGGTGCTTCGCATGTTGGCGCCCCAGAAATGATTTTGGTTGGAGTTCTCCAAATATGATCAACGACTCGTGATGAATTTCGGCTTTTCTCGAGATAACATGGGAAAAATAAGAAACAAGAAGATCTATCATGGAGCTTCTGTCACCATGACCATGTACAAGCACTTGTACTGTGCTAGCACTTGCACAGCACCATATTGGTGCCGGAAGCCCACATTAACCAGACCAAAATCGTCGCGTCCTGAAAAAACATGATATACCGGTATCGTAAAACCAGCATCATGTCTTACAATGGCAACTAGATCTCGACAGTAGAATTGCGAAATTTTCTGTAGATATGGTACTTGGCTGCGCGAGCATGTTTATTCACAACAGGACCTCTGAGTGTAAGGTCCGTTAATTTTGTTGTCCCCTTGCATGCGCAATACCGGTATGTTGCTGGCGATCTTTGATCTCATGTACGAGTACTGTGCGAATACCGGTACCGGTACTGTGCACAAACCCATAGCTCGGTAGGGTTAGCCCGCTCGTGTCAATGCCGACCCCGGTCAAGATGGAACACTCTTTTCTGGTCGGGGTCTTTCCGCCAACCAAAACCTTTGCCCGGCAGCCGAAACACTAGTGATTGAAGGGAGTGATTGGAGGTGAATGAAATTCTGAAGCTAGGTATCCGGGTTTTTTTTACCCCAAGTTGATGTGCTTATCCGAGCTGGTTTGGGCTCCGGGTAGTGCCTCGATGCTCTCCCTGCTCGTTCCATTTTGGCCATTTGCATGCCCAAGATGTTTCCAGCAAAGCGTGCCAATAGCTAGGTGTGCGGCGTGACTCCACATCTCGCCCTTACTTGGCATTTAAGTTGCTCCAATATCTCGCTCATGATACGGCCTCGTTTCTCGGCCAAAAAGGTTCAGATGCTCCGCCTCAGCTATTGAATACCAGTAACCTCAGGATGAGACCATTGTCAGTTTTTGGGAAACCCAGACCATCTTGGTCTGTTCCCCTTTGGGAATCACTACTCCATAGCTCATTGACCCTCTCTCAGAAACGCCCACGCACGTAAGCTACTCCTAAAGCATACTATTCTCAAGGGGATTGGTGAGTTGACAAATTTCATAACAGCGTAGAAATAAATAGATAAATTAGATTAATTATCCACCTAGGCCGAATGAGAAACAATACCTGTATGTATGTGATGTTGCGGGCCCCCGCACTAGCAGATCCAGCACATACTATGGCACAGGTGGACGATGATTCGAACAAGGCACGGGATAGGATCCTGCGCCCGAGGCAGGGAATTTGGGCCAAACAAGCGGGATCAGAGAGTAAACATATCTGCCGTCACCTCTTGCTCCTTCCAACCACGAGCTGAGGTCTGTTCTTTTCGATTGATCCACCAGGTCAGCTAGTAAGCGTATGCACGAACACGGGGAGTTCGTGTAAGATAGCATCTGCCGGCCCATCTTGGCCTTCAATAATAAAGAAAGGTGTTAATCCTGCCCAAATGAGAAGCCGAGATAAAGGGGAGGGGAACGAAAAGGAGGGGTTACATGGAACACGATGTGTCACGCTCCCCTATTTCTTTTGAAGCGGTCCGATTTGCTCACTTTCTTTCCGCCCCGGGTTACCGCCATTCACTCTAATTTTTATGTGAGTAAATAGGCACCTTGCGCGTCCTTTCGTCATTGATATGAAGTTCGCATGTAGTCATCTCTCCGTGAAATCGAAAATTTCGGCCATTATCGATGCTTCAACACGATAAAGTGGTGACGACTACCCGAGATGCGAGGAAACAAGGCCTCCTAAAAGTTCCTTCCCCTTCTTTAATTGCCTTCGGGAATCAGGTATGTCTTATAAAAACGCAATTGCTGCACTATCACGAAGTCGAACATGGGAAAGTAGCTGATCATTTTTTGAGAATAATAGAGTGTTTGCCGAAAGCAGCCTGTCTGTAACTTTCCGCAGCCAACGCCGTGACGAGTCTGGGTGATGCAGCATCCGTGGGTGTGTGTGCAGAACTGCGGGACTACGTTTGACAGTATTCGTGTATTTTGGACGACAAGGGATTAAGAATATGCCGAGAGCCGCTCCCTTCTTTCGTCGTCTGATGTTTGGTCTTCTTCTCTGCTGCCTGATGCCCCCGCCTCTGGTTCTGGTCATTCGACTCAGGCTTGGGACCATGTCAACGTAAAAGAGTTCTGGACAATCGCGGACCCCGTTATCGGGAGGGCTCATATAGCAAGGTTGTCCCACCAGCGATTCCCCCAAACCATCCTCCCCAACTATCATTCTCTGTCAGTCGTTCGGTCTTTCATAAGCCATTTTCTAGAAATGTGGGGCTTTTAATTCCTAAGTTCTTGATGTTCCTCTCATGCACAACCGTTTGTGCATGGTTGGAAGGTTGGATTGACAGCGGCTAGAATATTCCAACGTTATAAATCGGATTCGGCAAGAACATCGTTGGAATCGGAAATAGTTGGGAAGAGTGGGTCATACCTGCATCCAGAACTGTGCTGGTACTGGCACTGGTACACACACGTAAGATTCCCCCTATTTTATCTGTGCTTTCTGAAACCTTGGGAATCTGGAATTTGCCGGATCTGCTCTTCAATCGATTGACGAACAAGGGGCGTGAGGGAGGGAGGGAGAGAGGGGGAGAAGTTGAAAAGGAGAGAAACGGTGGCTAATCCCGGGTATAAAGGGAGAATCTCATCTACAGGTTACCGGTACCGGTACTATGATAGCAGAGATGGGGATGACGAACATGATTGATACACACATCCGGTAGGGCATCCATCATACCTGTACTCGAGCACGAGTGCTGCCAGCAGAACACCTTGGGTTCGAGTGAGTCCAAGTATAAGTACCATACCCACCTTACTCTACCGTGCCACTGGTATATAGGTAAGGGCGTACATACTCGTTTCTTTTATAGATCCTCTAACGTTCATCACTGAAGTTCGAGTCTCTCCCATGCTCAGAGGAATTTCGGTGGGGTCCGAACAATGTCAGTCAACCAAAGGATCTCCAGGACAGAATCTACCTCCGCAGTTCTAGTCTGCGGGATCGAGTGGGGAGAGAGCCAGATGAGCGTCCCTTTTGTTTTTTTGATGTGGGTACTGTGCTCAGCCATATCAGGAATGGTCAGACAGATGGGTAAATTTGACAGTGTCGAACCGAGACGAACAAACACCCCGAAGCAGTTAGAGAAGAGAGCAACCGGTCTTACACTTGTATTCTCATCCCAAATTGGGTAAAGCGCCGTTAGTTTCCTACCAAACAATGTGCTCGAGGAGGAAGAACACCCAGAGAGAAGTATTCGCACCCCTGATTCTACTGAAATTACACCCCCCAACCTAGCGGTAGGTGGGCGTGAGAAACCCCTTTCCGAGGTCTATATTCGTCTCTTCCATCGACCAAGGGTTATCTTTTCATCCTAGGTCTCCTTTGGAGTTCTTTCTTCTTTCTCCTCTTTTCCCCTTCTTTTCCTCTTCACCCTTGCTTCGGTTCCCTATCCTAATCCTCCCCCCGCCGTTCTTTCCTTTTCGACGAGCAATTCCAATTGTCCGGCTTCACTCTTTCGCTGGTCTTTTTGAATTGTTTTGTGCTCGCTTACTCTACTACTCTACTCGGGTACCGGTATACAAATAGAAACAAGGAATAATCTCACGTTCACTGTATCTTCTCGATACCTCGCGGTATTCGTTTCCACTCACTCTTCGTTAAGTTTGTTTAGTCGCACGATTCGGCCCTATAAGTGGTGAGCTCCCGCTAATATTTCTCATTTATTCAATTGCTGCGCCGCGCGTTGTTGGCTGGATCGGCCAGCTGCGTTGTCCGCTTCCGCCGCATTCGAAATTCTGGCTTTAGACTTGCCTCTTGCCTTTATCTCACTGTGCTGAACTTTTTTGCATCATACATGCACAATCGTTTTGCCTGTCCCCACACCCCAGTTACAACCAACTTGGCTTTCCCACAGCTGACTGGCTTCCTCTCCGTTTTACGCCCTTGGTTCTATTTTCCCTCTTCATGACGTGCCTGTCTTATAATTTTTGTTGTCGCTTTTGCTGATGAGACATTGCTAAGCGGCTGAGTCAGCCACGATCATTACTAGTACATTACTTTAATCGACAAAATAGCCCCGCCCCTCTCGTCCAGAAATAGGTTGTCCGTTTGTTGGCACCCTCAGTCCTGTTCGCTTGCTGGTTTCACGATACTCTGAGAGCCAACAAAAACAACAAGTAATAATATAATATCGTCCTTTCGCGATGCCTGCTATCATTACACGCCGTGACGACGGCCACCCGCCGAGCACCCACGAGAATAACACCATGACCCATCTCCTCATTGTTCTAGTCGTTTTAGTTTCCTTCGGTTTGGCCCTTGGAGGCTCACTCTTCTTCATCCGCCGCATTCGCAGAGGCCGCAAAGTTGCTGGTGCCCTTCCCTCTTACGAAGCATCGAACAAGAATCACCGTGGCCTTACAATCTCTACTCGTGACTCCGTCCTTGTATGCTCCGAGAAACAACACCTCATCGATACCTCATCACCAATGCCTCTTACACCCGAGAGTATTCCCGAAATCCGGATCACATTCCCGGAAGAAGAGGATAAGCAAGGGCGTAGAGTCTCTGGCAGAGTCGTGGTTGTAGAGGTTGGTGAGGCTGGAGTTGGATTTGTTCGTCCGTTGGAAAACGATGGTCTTCCACCATATCAACAAAAATCGGAGGAAAGATTTGCATCAGTCGACCTGGATAGAATTGGTGGATTGAAAGAGAAGGAGGCCGCTCCTTAAAGAACTCGACTGTTGGAAAAAGGTGATGGCTGTGGTGGATTACCTTTTTCACGCGAGTCCCTGGGGGTTTGTCCATTCTTTTTCATACGAACTTCTTTTTTTTCATCACTTTTATCGACTCTTTTTTTTTGGCGCAGGCGGAGAAACGAACGAACGGAGTCCAGCAGTCACTCGTTATCCGGTCATGTGTTCTATTCGCCGAAACGATGTGGATCTCATATCACGCTTTACTTTATGAGGGGGTTATCTTGGTCACGGTTGGATTTCTTTCGATCTTTGGGAATGGGAGCTGGAGGAATATCCCCCCCGGATAGAGAGAGGTGATGAGCTACTTTCTTCCCACTCTCGTCGGATGGGTACGATACAAAACAAAACAAAAACGACACCAACCAGTACATATTCGGCGTGGCATTAATTCTCCTTTCTCTTTGCGCTGCCCTTTCCAACCAACTCCCACCGTTTCTTTCGTTCTTGGGTCCCTATTTAACGTGTAATAGTTGTTAATTATTTTGTACATGTCTATGG
The DNA here is from genome assembly GCA_006112555.1 of Tuber indicum. Classification (NCBI taxonomy): domain Eukaryota; kingdom Fungi; phylum Ascomycota; class Pezizomycetes; order Pezizales; family Tuberaceae; genus Tuber; species Tuber indicum. The sequence continues at coordinate 83,261 of VBSK01000041.1, forward strand.
CTTTCTTTCTTTTCGTTATAACACCCATCACCTTCATATTTCTGGAATCAGTCGTCTTTGATACCCTTCTGTCCCATCTGCCCGTGTATGATAGACGCACGGTTGGAGGAGCTTTTGTCGATACCCTTTTTTTTTGCTCCTTATCAACTTCTAACCTAACCGTTTTCTTCTTTTTTTTACATTTACGGTATCCACCCTTGGAGAGGAGAAAGTACCCAAGTACCTTAATGAAACTGTTGGGTTTGAAAATTTTGTCAAATAATATGGGCACCGGTAGTCTAGTTACGTTACTTTACGTTAGTTCGCTCCAGCGAAACGGAGAGAGCTGAGAAACTCAGATGTCATTTGTCGTTTTTCCTCCACCGCCATGAGCTACGCAAACCCAGTAACTTTTCATGCATAGTGTAATCATCCAAGATTCAGAAGGTGAAATGAAGAAAATTAAATTTCCCTGTAAAGGCGCTGTAGAAGCTCTAGACCTCTTTCCGTTTTATCGTAAGCGATGGGGGCGGCGGCTTAGTACGGTGCTTATTACAGACAAGTACGAGTACTGAGTACATGTACCCGAATATAGGGATCAGGTGCCGTAAATGTATGGCCAACCCTCTGTCTGTTCGCATCAGAGCGCTCATACCGGTACAAAATTCAACGCCCAATACTCGGGTATGATTACTCGTCGCTTATAGTTGACTATATATAAAGTACGAGTATTCAGACACCTGGCGCCAAAACAGGCACAGTACTAACAATGCTTTGAAGATGTCCGAATACTTTTAAGATGGCAAAGTACGAGTACACGTACAGTATGATATGTTGCCTACCGTAACCGATAACTTATCAAGATCCGCACCTTTTGAAGAAAAAAAAAAAAAGACCCCGCCTGGCCGGGGCCCTTTTTTTTATATTTAGCGCTTCATTCAGCTCCCCCCTCCTCCCCCCGCCGCCACTACCACCACCAAAGGGTAAAAAAAAAGTAAGGTGAGACCGAATACCATACCGCCACCTCCAATCCACCCCCCTTCAGGAAACCAACCGAAACCAAAAAGCGAGGGCGATACGGTACGAGTAGACCAAGTTACCCGCCGCCGTTACATACACTTATTACGGTATGATATCTAACCCTCACTTTCCCAACTATGATATGATCGCCGTCACGGGGACTCACTCGTCTTTCTTTCTTTCTTTCTTTCCAAGCGCGCGATAAGGACGCAGCACAATCTGCTGCTGCGGGAGCACAAAAATTCGGTACGATATTGTATCGTACGGTAACCCTAGTTGTCACGAGGTGAGAGGCAGCGAGGTTTGGCCGTTTGTCCTACTGTATCGTAACTTGACCGGATGGGAGTAGTGGGGTATGATACCCGTATCGTAGGGTAAGGTGCGGTGTGGGTTATCTATGATATCTGTGATGCTAGTGAGGGGTTTTTTCTCTCTTTCCTTTTCTTCTGTTTTCCGCGTGGGGTGGGTGTCTGGTGTGCCGTTGGGGGGGGCGTTACTCAGTTCAGCCCTACCGTATGCATGGCGAGCTTGGCGGGCATGGGGTGTCACTCGGGGTGGGGATTTTGGCAGAGGGGCGGTTGGTGGTGGGGTTGTGTTATTGAGGTGGGAAGGGAGGGCGGGTCGCGGATACATGTTGTGGAACTTACGGTAGGTTGTTATATTATGCGAGTGTAAGTGTACCGTACTCACATCTGTGCGGGCGCGTAGTGTCAACAGAGCGTGAAAGCTGGACCATAGTGTGTAGGTTGTTACTGTATTTGATGAAAATGTAGGAAGGGATGCCTTTAACTAGCTTATGTATGTATGTATACAATGATATCATGACTACCCAAAGGTTTCATTTCACCATCTATCGCCCGACCCATTGATCCATTTGTTTCGATGGATGGACTTCGTGATATGTATAAAGAAAGAAGGAAAGAACGAGCCTCCGGCTCCCCCCCTAAATACCTCAATCCCATTAAAAAAAAAACCCCATGATCGTGCAAAAATTCTGTAGTATCATAAAAGAAAGATATAGACAATCAATCAATCGCCATTTTGCTTTGTTCCCGCCAACCGACCTTTCGTATGACCCAAAACACCATCGCCAAGACAACACACAGAGCGAAGAGAGGAAGAAAAATGAAAAAAGATAAAAAAGGACATAGTACAGGTTTGTTTGTAGGCGTAAGAGAAAACTGAAATAAAGAAAAAAAAACAGAACTTTTGTGATTTTTTGAAGAATCCCCGAATTTGTTTGGGACGTGACCTATGATAGGAAAAATGGTTGTGGAAAAAATCGATGACACCGACCCCCAACCCAAAAAAACGATAAGGAGAAAAAATAATTATGGACTCGAATTTGAAAAGGGAGAAAAGAATAAAAAGAGAGGGAATGGAGAATGAGAATGGAGCAGAACAAGGAGCTGGGGTTGCGCTAAGTGAATCTGCTAAAGTCAAGGCTCATTAACAGATCCTCTGTTTCAGATTGATCTGTGTCACCATTCAAATGTGCCGAATTTCTATAGCTATGATCCGACACCGAAGTCTGTGCACTCATCGTCGAAACACGCCTTGACCCTGGAGCGGTCGAGTTCTGCCCGGGGCTCGTTGTTCCGCCGCCACCGCTGCCGATTGGTCCACCGTTTCCGCCCAATCCCGGGGACGCGGCGGAGGTCCGTTCTCTCAATTTGGCGATGCTCCTTAGACGATGCCTCCAGTTGGAGATATGTTCTCCGCCGCCTTCATTGTAGACGTGTGAATAGACACTTGCGTTGAGTGCGAGATTACGAACGAACGCCGGGAGTGATGATTCCGAGACGATTTTAGGCTCCTGAGCGGGACTAATTTCCGAAAACCCTTCCTTGCACACCATCTGAACCCTATAAAATGTCCTATCTCCAGACCCCTTCCTCAGCAAACGCGATGACACAAACCCTGAGCGCGCCTCGGGCGTGATGATTATGCTAACGAAGTTGAACTGACTGGGTATCGTTCCAAACCTCCAGGGGAGCCCGGAGTTGTTGAAGACGATGTTGACAAAATCGTTGCCAATGTGTCGCTTTTTCATGGTGCATTGGGGATCACCATCCACCATTGGCATCATTGTCGTGATATGAAAGATGATTTGTGTAATACGGTCGCTCCAGAAAAAAGCAAACTCGCCATCAAGGTTGTTCTCACGATCTAGGCCTCCGGTGTTGATATCCGTACCCTTCAGAGCAATAAGATCGCCAAGGCCGTCGATAAAATCGGTGTAGTCGGGTGAGCCCATGGCATTCGATAGTATGTCTTTCTCCTCCGTCTGACCGGCGGCGACATAAACAACTCCGATTTTGTGGAAGTCCACAACCGGTATTCTGTCAAAGACGTCTAGTGCCCGGAGAGTCTTTTCGTCCTCCGGAAGTAAGATGGGCCTAGCTTCCGACGGCCCGAGACCCCCAGCTATTTGTAAAAGGAAATGACTTGGAAGGACCCGATCTTGCTTTTGTTCTACACCAGTAGCAGCATCGGCAAGGCTGTCAACGTCCTCCGGAATGTTGGCCCATTTTGACTGCAACATGCTGTGTGGATCTCTGGATTCTGGCTTCAAGGTGTAATAACTGGTGCCAGACTATGCATAAAAAGTTAGGGGAAAGTATATTCAGTGGCGTCAAGGTAACGAAAGACTTACTGCTCGCCTGACGACAACCCTTGAGATACCGGAATCAGGGGCTGTCTGTATAGAGAGGATAGAGGAGCTATGCAACCAATTTTTTGATACTATTCCTGATTTTTGGGTTTCGATCTTATTTGGAGGCTTCAAGTCAATGTCTGAGAAGGTGAACCTTTGCAACATATCGATACAGGCCTGGCTTTGTTCATCAACGGTGTTCGATTGATCATGTAAGACGAGACCTCGCGTAATCCAGGAAACGTATTTTGGCCGCTCAGGCAATCGCAACGAAAGAAACCATGTTGTTAGGACATTGTAAGCTAATGTGAGGACGTATTGGGGTAGGTCAGGCTGTTCGGTTTGGGCGATGAGGTCGGCAGGGTTTGCTTGACTTTGGCCGGGACGGCTGGCAGGAGTTACTTTAATAAGCTGCTGCTGGGCTGTTGTTTCCTTTGTGTGCTGAATATATCGGAAGGCTATACCAAAGATATTTCGGAAATCGGGCTCAGTGAAATTGCTATAGAGTTTTGGCAATTTGGCTAGTGCGGACAGGAACTCGAGGATATGTACACTGACTGCGGAAGATGTGATAATCTGCGAGAGCTTGGTCAAAATCCCGGGTAAGAATTTGCTTGTTGAACCTGAAAGCTCATAGCAACATATTGACAACGCATGTATGCATGGCTTAGCTGTCCTCTGCCATGAGTGCAATCCCAACTGAAATGCCTTTACAATCCCCTCGGTTTCATTTTTCGCAAAGTGTTGCTTATAGCTGATTAGAGTAGTAAGTAAGTTTATCAGAACAACGGCAATATCTGCTTTCTTGACCTCAGGGGAGAGATCCGTGTTGGGTATTCGGTTGGTGTGTAACTGGTCACACACGTAGCTGCGCAGCATTTTTATATGTGCCTTGCAATTCCTAAATGCGGTCTTGTTCGACAATTGTGAACTGAGGTGAACGAGAACGTAGCTGTAAATTTCCCAATCGCATCCCTGCTGTATAATTGGGATAACTTTCTCCATCCAGAGTGACATTCTGATACATAAGCGAGGGTCTAGGGAAGGCCCTTCTCTGCTTGGAAAATCTAAAGGTGGATCATAGAAGGTGACAAGGACCGGGCTCGCAAGATGCATAGGTTTCTCAGGAAGGGCTTTGGGTTCCGGATATGACCAAATCTGAGGCATTCGCTTGGGGTGATCATGTTTTTCGGCGGCGGGGCGGCTTGAGTTTCTGAGGAGGAATGGTGTTTGAGATGCCGAGTTGCTTCTATTGGAGCGTGATGAAGACGATGATTCTCCGTCACCTTTGGAGACCATCGAGGCCATCTCATCAGCAACTTTTGTCATTCGATGGAGCACCGAGGCTAAATAATCCGACCCGGGGTTTTCCATAATAAAAATGGCGTTCTCGGAATCAGCCCTCAGGCGAAATAAAAGCCTCATTGCCGTCAGTCGGGCGCAGGGGTCTAGGTCGACGGTCCCAGAAATCCTCACAAGCTGTTCGTATACCAGCACTGACTTGGCTGCATTGGTATTCATATTCTTAATGAATATTCTCACTAGGCCACGAGTGACAATGTTTGTTTGCGGCCCTTGTGAGCTCCTGGCATTGGCTGTCGGGTATATTAACGATTTTGTGCTAGCTCCGCTTCCCTGCCCTGGCGGCAGTAGATCCGGCAGACCCCCGTCGAGGCCGATGTATTCGACAAGTAGGGCCAAGAGTATTTCAAAGAGTTTCATACTGGTATGGCTGGAAATATCCACCACTGTCTTGATCAATGCGTCCAGCACCTTTAAATCCTTCTCATTTTGAAAATCCTCAAGTACTGAAACGACCAGGGCGTGCAAAACTTCATCTTCACAAACATCTCTGACGGTCTCGTAAACACCTTTAATCAAGTGTAGGACGCTGATTCGCATGGAAGGGGGCCTGGTTCGTGCCCTAAAGAAAGCGTTAAGCAACTGGCGACAGTTGTCTAACCACTCCCCACAGGAAGGATAGCAGAGGTGTTCCGTGGAGTAATAGTTGATGACCAGTTCTGCCGCCGAATTTGGAAGATGCGAGTGAACTCTGGTAAAGAAGCCCATCACCTCCTCGGTCTGCTCGAACTCGGGATTTAGGCAGGCCACCTCTAGTAGCGTAATGATCTGAGTCAAAGCGTGGGATATTGCTGCACCCACGCCGTCGTTTTCATATGGATGCGGCGTATCGTCGGACTCTAGACCTTCGCGTGTTGACCCGTGGTTCAGTCTTGTTGCCCGACGGGAGCAGTGCACGAGAATGCTTAGAGGAACAGGCCACTCGTCAAAGGAAATCTGTGATACTACATCTTTGCTACCCAAGATGGCGGCAATGGCTCTGCTTATCTCCAATTCCAGACGCATGCTGTCGGCAGAGAGGGCGGATTGAAAGGCGGACATTACAACGGTAAACTGAACTGAAGGAAGTCCGTCCGTCTCGTTCGCTATCAAAAGCTTCTCTAAAAACCAAACAGCCCCCCTGAGAGTATTTGTGTTGCTGCTCCCTGGTGGATTCTTGGCAGGTGCCTCAAGGATCTCCCGTAAAACAAGTATGGAGTTATGAGCCATGTAGCTCTTGCAGAGATTACTGACAGCGTTCCAAGTAGCGTCAGTAAGGTCCCTCAGCGTAGCGTAGGCACCGCATAATACTTCTATACAGGGCTTAAGCGCAGGGCGTGGAACATAACCGTATGCTATGAGGGTTTCGATAAAGGCTATTGAGCATTCGATATCTTTCTTGCTGGTCGTCTTCCTGCAGATTGAGAGGACATCAGTGAGAAGCTGGTTCACCTCGCGCTCTTCGAAAGATTTGAAGTTGAACTTGATAATGTCCGTTGTGAATTGAAATAGTTCCTTTAAACAAAACTCTTCGCTCGAGAGAATCTCGCTGGTGGTTCTGTCCCGTTTACGAGTTTGACGGATGATGGTAGATTCTTTGAACCAAGTCCTTAGCCACCTGGATAACAAGCCTCCGATCTCCCTCTGAAATGTAGACAAGTCCCTCCCACCGTTCGTGAGCGCAATTAGCGCTTGTAACTGGTGGAAGAAGTCCTCTGGGTAGCTATGAAGAGCCACTGTCCTGTAGAGCTTGATTCGGTCAAGGGCTGATGGTTCGTACTGCTTGATACAAGCAGTAAGAAGCTTGAAAGCTGCCTGCCGAGCTTCTGGAGGATTCTCCTCGTTGGTTAAGTCCTGCGCGTTTGTCCATATCTCCGTAACCGCTGAAGCCGGATAATCCGCAACAATCGTCCTTAGAGCTTCGGCCGCACTGATACGGTCATTCAAGGAATTGTTCGCCCTGAGTTTGTCTACTAAGACTTGCCCACTGGCCACTGCCTCTTCGTTAAAATGTTCTCCGGGTCGATTGCCGTTGCTCGGGGGTGCCGCTGGGGTCGCCGGGACTGGGTTTGGAGGCCCCGGATTTAATCTTCTCAACGATCGGAACACGCCGGCGATGCCCAAAGGAACCTTGGTAGAGTCCTGAAGTTGAGGTGGGTCGGTAGAGCCTGGGGTTGAAGGCATTTACGTAGCTATTGAGAATAGTTAGCTTTGCTGGTGTTCATTGAGGAGCGGGAGAAGAAATTTTGACCCTTAGAGAAGCTGATTGGGACGGACGAAGAGGAAAAAAAAAAAGAAAGGCTGATCCAAGCACTCATGGTCACATGACCGCGAATCCAGTTCCAAAAAAGAAAGAAATGGTAAACAACCAACCTTTGGACCAAAATACTCGGGTGAGCGAGTGCTGCGCAGAACGAAGCGCAGAAGGGTGAGAGCACCACTCGCAAGGCAGAGCAGATGGGAGAGGTTTTGATGCCGGCACAATCCGGAGGTATAAGTGATAGTTGCGAATAGGTGAATATGTAGAGTCGGTCATATAAACTTTAGTGCATGGACAGAAGAGATGTGTGATGACGATGGAGGGGTTGAAGGGGTAAGGGAAAGGAGGGGCAGGAAAGGGGTGTGGAAATCTGGGCAACGTAGTACGGTAAGGTATGTAGTGGTAGATTCGGAAGGAAGCTGGCTGGATATGGGAGAGAAGAAGACGAAAGTTATGATCGGGTGGTGTGAGTGGTTTTCCTTTTTTCTTTCTTTCTTTTTTTTCTCCTTCGGGGGGTTTTATTTTCGCCTCTATTTTCGCCTCTTTTTCTTCCTTTTCTTTACTCTCTTCAAAATCGTCTGGTTTCCTGTGTCGTTGGAGACTAACTGTGCAAGTTGTTGTGTCCTTGAAGGATTGGAGATAGACAGCAGATAGGAGATGGAAAAATAACCAGGGAACTAACTCAAGAGATGCAGAGGCGTGCGTTAAAGTACAGCACGGGGATGGGTGTGGCTTTTTGTAATGGGAATAAATGTCCTGCAACCTTTTTTTTTTTTTTTTTTCTTCTCCTTCTCGACTTGTGGTGTGGTTGGGAGCGGGTACAGTACTTGGACCTGGATGTTTTGTCCTTGTGCCAATATGTGGTACTCGTGCACTGTGCTTGCGCCTGTACTGCGTGGTCACTGTAATGATGGCGGTAATCGAATTCTGTAGACTGCTGCTGGTGGTGGTGATACTCGTAGTGGCCCAGGATCAGTCACCCACGAAGGTATCATAAGTGACAAAGTATCTTTTTTTACCTTTATTTAATCGCGGGGCACCAGAACTTGTACCTGATGAGAAGTAAAGGGGCAGGAAAAGCTAGGCAATTGTCGGTCAGCACGAGAGCCAAGGTGTGGGTATCGGTATGATACTGATATTGAAGGTATAAAGGGGCCTGCTTGCTACGTAACATTGTTATCGTGACATTGCATGTAATAATAATTATTATATTTGCTCAGTAGCTATGGTAACTCAAGGATCCCCCGATGACGATGTTCTTTAATTGAATTGTGTAGTTAGGGCTACTGTGCTCTTAAAAACACCAGGGGATCATGCGTGCCTTTATGTACTCTTCTTACGGGTTGTTACAAGACAATGGCTCTGATTGACCTGTCAGTATGATATGATACAAGGGTCGGTCATCTAGTCATGGTACGGTAACGGGATGTCAACTTAAATCCAATGATAATTTAATTTACACAAGCACTTGCACTATACAAACATCGCCAGTATCATAGTTCCTCCTACAGAATATACCCAGTCTGTTTTGCCTTGGCTTGTACCGACATTTTGTCCAAACGAACGTCCACTACCTATTCTGTCACTTTACGATGACTAAATGCTTGACTCTTGTACTAGCACATGTACTTTTTATTCTTAGTAAGAGCCTGCCTGGTATTATTAACAATACCGGTAAAATTATCTTCTTTAATTGGAACTACCGGTGGGTACGGTAGTGATTTTGGTGGGCTCTTCAAGACTGTTGTTTAATTTTTTTTTCTTTTTTCCCTGCCGATATGCGAAGAGGAGGCTCGTTGCTAGGCCCGTGTTTGGTCGCTCCAGCCCTCTGGCATCATTTATTTTTGTGCACCTCTTCCCTTCCACCTTCCCCCCACTATTTACGTCTGTTTTCCACTCTCCGCAAATTTCATCTTGCGCCAAACTTTATTTCTCCAAATCCCTCTACACCCAGAGCTATGGCTGCGAATATTCAGACTCTCGCTCAGCTTCTAGACACCTCATTGATCCCTTCTCAAAACAAACAAGGTAGATCCATTGTAGTCCAATGTTGTTGCGGGGCTGTCGGCTACTATACAGAGCCTCAACCAACTCATTCCCCTTATGACAGAACGGAACGGGAGCTGACATGATGGTTTTTTTTGTGTAGCTGAGAGCTCTCTGCGGTCCGGTGAAAACCAGGAAGGATTTGCTCCTCTGCTGTTACAGATTGTTGCCTCCGATAGCTTTGCTTCGAATACTCGTTTAGCGGCTGCTCTGTACTTCAAAAACTTACTTGGGAGGAATTGGACTGTGGGTTCCCCTGTCTGCAAATTGTGGGAAGATCGTGGTATTAAAATTTCCGCATATAGGATGAGGAAGGTCACTACAAGATGGCGGGGAGTGAGGTTGTGGCGGTCAAACGAGATTTGGTTGGGCTTATGATCACTGTTCCGCCAGCCTTGCAGGTACAGCTTGGAGAGGCCATCAGCATCATTGCGGAGAGTGATTTTTGGCAACGCTGGGATACGTTAATTGATGTTTAATTCCCCACTCACTCTGCTCTCCTTCTGCTCGAAACTTACGGTGATATTAGGATCTTGTGTCTAAACTCACTCCCGATAATGCACAAGTCAACAATGGTGTTCTTCAGGTGGCGCATGCGATTTTCAAACGTTGGAGACCGCTTTTCCGTTCCGACGACCTGTTCACCGAAATCAATCATGTTCTTCAAAAATTCACGGCTCCGTTTCTGAAACTGATGGAGGTGAGTTGATTTATTGTGCAGATCGGGTTGAATAGCTTGCTGACAGTTTTCCAGGCTACCGACCAGCAAATAACGCAAGCTCAAGATAATAAACCTGCCTTGGATGGCTATTTCCAAACACTCAACCTTATTATCAAGATTTCATTTGATCTTAACTGCCAAGATCTTGCGCCAGATTTCGAAGAGAATCTCGCAACAATTATGGGACTACTGCACAAGTATCTCACTTTCACCAGTCCCCTTCTTGTGACTGATGACGGCGACGAATCAGGCCCGTTAGAGCGAGTCAAGGCTGGAATATGTGAATTCCTCCAGCTCTTTACCACCAAGTACGAGGATGTATTTGGTGAGATGCTCCAGAATTTTGTCAACTCGACATGGATGCTCTTAACCACCACTGGGCCCGAGCCGAAATATGACATTGTAAGTGTATCAAATTACCCTCTTTGTCCCGGAAAAGACAGCAAATAGCCAAGGTCGTCAGTGCTCATATTGGCTAAATCATCTAGTTGGTCAGTAAAGCTTTGCAGTTCTTGACTGCTGTAGCAAGGTCAAGTAAACATGCTCAAAATTTTAGCGCGGTGGTAGTATTGGAGCAAGTTGTTGAAAAGATCATCCTACCCAATATGACTTTACGAAGTTCGTTTACTCCTCTGCGAAACTGTTCTTATCTTGATTGTTCTCCGAAATTGACCCTGCTATAGCTTCTGATGAGGAATTGTTTGAGGATGATCCAATCGAGTTTATTCGAAGGGATCTTGAAGGCTCTGATAGCGATACTCGTAGAAGGGCTTCCACGGACTTTCTTCGCCAACTCCTCGAGCAGTTTGACAAAACTGTCACTGAAGTTGTTTACAAATACATTAACCATTACTTGCAAGACTACAACAGTAACCCCAAAGCAAACTGGAGATCTAAGGACACGGCCTTGTACCTGTTCTCATCTATCGCTGCAAAGGGCACAACTGAGAGAAAGGGCGTTACGCATACTAATCTCCTTGTGGATGTCGTAGAATTCTTCCAGAACCATATCGCAGCGGATCTTATCGCCCCTTTTGAAGATGTCCAGCCGATTCTGAAGGTTGATGCAATAAAGTATCTCTACACCTTTCGCAGCCAATTGACTAAGTCACAACTTTCCGATGCTTTCCCGCTTCTCGCTAGACACCTCGGATCTCCGAATTATGTTGTTTACACCTATACTGCGATTACTGTTGAGCGCTTGCTGGCGATGGCTTCTGATGGGGAGCCATTATTTCACCCCGAAGACTTGAGGCCTTACGCAAAGGACCTGTTTGAGAATCTCTTTAGGCTGATCGAACAAGGCGTTACCCCCGAGAAGATTCAGGAGAATGAATATCTAATGCGCTGTGTAATGCGGGTTATTCTTGTTTCTAGGGATGATACTGGACCATTGGTGGAATACGTTCTGGAAGAGCTTATCAAAATAACAGGGGTAGTCAGCAAGAATCCCAGTAACCCGAGGTTTATTCACTATCACTTTGAGAGTCTTGGTGGAATAATTAGGTGTTTCCCTACCCTTCTTCCGAGCGCGGTCAGTACATTGTTGGCTAATTTTCTTAGGTTTGTTGCGCCTGGACGGCCAGAAAGTCTCGAAAATGCCCTTCATGATCCCTTTATGGCTATTCTTGGCCAAGATGTTACGGGTATGTCTCGCCGGTCTTGTACCAATCATCCTTGCTAACTTTTGGGTAGAGTTCATCCCTTATGTATTCCAATTACTTGCTCTTCTCCTGGAAAGCAATGCCCCAGCTCCCCTTCCCCAACGCTATAAAGACCTTACGACCCCTCTTCTCACACCGGCTCTCTGGGAATCACGAGGAAATGTTCCCGCTCTTGTCCGTTTGCTCCAGGCTATAATGGCTCGAGGGGCGTCCCATTTTGTGGAGAATAATCAACTATCAGCAATCCTTGGCATTTTTCAGAAATTGGTAGCCTCAAAACTGACCGAAGTGCATGCTTTTGAGCTGCTAGAAGCATGTTTCATTTATTTCCCACTGTATGCGCTGGCCCTCTGTCAGCCTCTGGCTATGTCTAACACTTTGTATTTAGGAGCGCTCTGCAGCCGTTTGTCAAGGATATTTTTATTATTCTACTCACTAGGCTAAACGGCTCGAAAACAGAGGCTTTGTCCCAAAAGTTTGCTAGGTTCTTTTACTTTCTCGCTGCTTGGGATAAGGGAGGTGCCGGGCCCGATTTTGTTGTGGGAGCTATCGATGCCGTGCAAGCAGGGTGAGAAAAACCGTTGCCAAAACAGTGTTTGGGCGTCTGCTGATACATCTGGGATATAGCATCTTCGGCCAACTTTATGGTGCTGTGGTTCTGCCTGATACACAAAAGTTACAACGACCAGCTGATCGAAAGGTCGCTGTTGTTGGTTTGACAAAGTTCGTTGCCTTCTCAGAGGGTCTAGCTACTACATATCACAAAACATGGCCAGGTTCAGTCGTTGCCTTATTAAAACTACTTGAAGCCCCACCGGTACCCACCCAAGACGATGGGGGGATCGACCTCCACGAGGCCGATATCGATGATCTAAGCTTTGGTGCAACCTTTACTAGGCTTAATACCTGTAAGAAGAGAGCGATTGACCTGTTCCCTGACACTGGTGACTTGAAAAAATGGGTTGGAGAACGACTTAAGGAAGGAAATTCAAAATATAGCGGTAGAGTATGATAAATTTCCCGTATACCCACTTTTGCAAGGAGCTTGATATACTAAAAGCCACCCTAGGTGGATAATTGGATTAAAGCCGAGTTGCCGGATGAAGCTAAGATCGTTCTGAGAAGGTATATGCAGTAATTGTAGCAGTTATCCGCGTGCATGAGCCGGGCGGGCTCGCTGGGGGTTCTATGGCTAGGGCTATGGCCGAGAGCGGTGCTTTGGATTTGGGTCATGGGTGTTTTGTTTTCAAATAATGCAAAACATTGCCATAGCGTTTGGTTCTTCTCATGTTCTACTATGGTGTTGTCCTTTGTAGCAAGCTAGCGGGATACCGGTACTATAAATTGATTGTTCATCCATTAGCATATATCCATTTGTGTTCTCGGGTATCATACTAGTAATGGTGTAGTCCGATGTCCTCCGGGGGCATACCCGTATTATAATTTGGAGGGAGGCATTGCAGCCCGGATGTACTCGTATGAGTGATTAGATATGGCGCCCTAAGGTGAATCTTGGCATCAGGAGCCGCACCGGCAGCCATTGGCAAATTTTGTTTCACATTCTTTCCTCCTCCACTTCAATCTTCTGGCGAGTCACCCGAACCGCCACCATGTCGCTATCCCGGTTGTCATTTTTATACCCGCCAATTCTCCTCAAACGCCTCCGCTTACCAAGCCCTACATTCCCAGGCCTTGTAACACACTCTCTCCCTCGCTCATCTCAGAAATCATTGGCTTTCCTAAGGTACCGCCATGGCACTGCTGTGGAGCCTATTCCAATAGCCGATGCACCAAAAAAGGATATTAAATCTAATAGAGAATCTCCGGATCAGACACGGCCGAAAGATGGAAGCGTATCAATACCCAGACTCGCTGGAGAAGGGACAGAAGCGCCAATCATTTCCCTAGATGACTCTACGGTTCCAACAAAACCAAAGGCAGGTGGAAAGCCTGTTGAAGTGAACGGGAGTCAACCACAACCTGCTCATCTTGCACCTCCACCGTTGGTCCACCATTTCGATACCTATGGCTTGGCAAAGGGTCTGGAAAACTCAGGCTTCACTAAGGGTCAAGCGGTTAGAGTCATGAAGGGAGTTAGGGGGTTGTTGTCCAATAACTTGGAAATGGCTAGGGAAAATCTGGTGAGCAAGAGTAATGTCGAGAACGTATGCTACCGCTCTACCGCCGCCAATACCAGCTCAAAAGATTTGAGAATCTGACCGTGGGAGTTCTGACAGGACTCGTATCTCTTTCATGCTGCCTGCAGCGAACTAAGAAATGGGATACAAAACGAACGTAAAACACAGATTGACCAACTTCGGGTGGAGGGTGCTAGCATACAGCAGGAGTTTGATCTTTTGAACCAGCGGTTTCTGGAGGAAATTATGAGTTTGAAAGATGAGCTGAATGGGCTATTCAATGATAGGAAAATGGTCACAAGAGCTGAGCAGAGGGCGATGGAAAATAAGGTCAGCATCTATCGTTCCTTTTCGCATCGGGAGGGGAGCTCATGTCGGGTGACGTTTGGCGGATAGATCCAGGAGCTGAATTATAAAATCACTATCTTGATTAATTCGGATGTGAGATCCGAGATCGAGAAACTGAGATGGACCACTACCCGCCGTGGGCTCATTGCTATTGGCGCCCTAGCAGGTAAGTGTCAATCTATTCATGTCCACTATACCAGTTTGTACGGGCTAACGGAAACCAGTTTTTGTCGTCGCTTTTATAAAATTTAGCAAAAGGGAGCACGGTGAGAAGAAATGACACAAGGACGCAGCGTCACCAAAGGAGAAGGATGAGCTGAACCACAAACGAGCTGGCGAAGCTCCTCGCAATCACCTTGCGGAGGGTTTGGCGGATTCGGAGTAAAGGGTTCGGTGTGGGCTATGTTTCTCTGGGGTAGGCATTGAGGGTGGTAGCCTTCTCCATTACTCTTCCCCGTTTTGTAGTACCAATAAGAACTTTGCTGCTATCCTCCTTAGAACAATCTTCCCTTCATGAATGGTCACTCGTGGATGAATCAGAATGATAACCTTGATCAAGCGTTGCCTCGAAAGTGTAATTGACCAGGGATGCTGGGTGAAGGCCAATGGTTGGCTTCGAGATGGAATGACGAGAAAAATGTTTTGACGAAGACAACTGCTACCTAGCCTCAGCGGGGACCTTTAGAAGTATCTTCAACCTTTGCCCGAGATGGGGTAAGTAGCTCGGGGATGATATTCTATCCGCTACCCTGCTCGCACGATAGTTTGTACGAGTGCAATAGGCAACATATTTTGGTCTCTTCTAGGCTACAGATAGGAGAGCCCCGGTATGGCGTTCATGATGGCTCTGCCCCATCGGGGTCGTCTGGGGTAAGTAATATATCGAATCAAGTAGGTTATAACATAAGTTGCAATATTCGCCGGGAGGTCAGCAGAGTGGACTACTGTGTGGTGGTGGTTTTGAAGTGTAATGTTAGGACAAAAAAAGCCCGGGCTGATCGGCGCTTATGGCAACAACAGCATTTGCCCCACATCTTCGCCAGTCGATTACGGTATCCAAAAACAGTGCCTCCCGGGAAGACTGGCTTCCTAGCGGACATTGAGAAGGGGGCAAGTTATTGCCCTAATGTCTAAAAACGACTAGCATCTTTGCCACCCTGTGTGCATAATTCAAATCCTTCGCAAGTGATATGAGACGAGGGATTATAATTATAGTATTAAAAATCCTTCATATATGATGCTGGTAACTTGAAATTCGGAATGATTGATAAATACATCTAGGGCTGCCATGGTAAGAAGGTGGGCACTTTCGAAAGAAAGACATACCATCCAGCAGATTGTCTAAACTAAGGGGTATGAAGAATAGGTAAGGAATGGCTTGAAGAATATAATCTCAGTATGCGTATTTAGTAGAGGGTTTTAAAGAGCTTTTTTGGGAGATTGGAATAAGTATGATATAGTCTGATATAATATTTGAGGAGAATATTAGAAGATAGGCCTGTATTCGGGTTCGAGAGAATAATTTAATAGATTTTTTAAAGGAAGTTGAGAACATAATCACTGATTCTGTTTTTCAGCAGGTCAGTGTAGAGATATGTGTTATGTTACGGGAGGTGGGATAGATTAGTTTGGAGAAGACGACATGGAGATTGTGGGATAGCCTGCCTGTTTGTCTGGTAACAATCCCATTGGATATTCAAGTTTTTAGAAAAGGTTTAATAAAAAGTTGTACTGTACCGTACTAGCACTTTCCTGATGTTCATTAGTCAAAAGAGAGCACAGGTTTTCTGAAGAGATGGCTTGCAAGTACTTTCCCTGGTATTCGGGCAAGTAGTATTAGTAGAATAGCTTATTGGAAAAGATTTAAAAGCCTATACCTAGGAGGATAGCTGGAGTGCTAGAAGTAAAAGGACAGTATGATATACCGATCCCCCCAAAGATTCCCCAGAGATTCCCCATATTTTTATTCTGTGCTGATAGGATATTTACTCAAATTTTTTATCTCTGTTAGTGTTGTAGTTGGTGAATGGTTCATGATATAAATATAATCGGGTATGTGTCGTTGTTTTATTGTTGACTCAAGTTCTTTATCACCCGACCTTGATATTCTCTCCGTTTGCCGGCACAGTCTATTTTATCCGCTGTGTCGACCATTCCTGTTGTATCCATGGTTGCTAATAAAAAAAAACCCCCCGGAATAGAAAAAGCACGTGTCAACCATACCGGATGAGGAAGCAACCGAGATAACTTTCATTAAATTTTGAACCTCGGTCCCCTGCCAGTTAATCTGCGGTACAGTTCAAGAGCGACTGGGGGAAACCTTCTTCGCTGGGGTACGATAGAAGGTGCCCCATACAACCCCACGCCACCCCATTACTGCAGTCCCCAGTGTTCTCTACAAGCCATCAATTAAGCCACTCTCTACATTACACTTCAATACTGTACAGTACACACCAGCGGGCGAAGATATGTCAGAGCCAATTTTGCTCAAAGTCAAGAAGGTAGAGCTGTCATACACCGACCACCGCCACATAGTAGAGCTAACGTCGGGGGCAAATGATAGAATGTCGCCCTCATCACCCTCAACCAGCCCAAGAAGCTTAATGCCCTGACCGGGGACCTATACTTCGGCCTCGCGCAGGTAATGCGCAAGGTAGCCGCCATGGAGGAAGTTACAATAACGGTGTTGACGGGAACGGGGAGGTACTTTTCAGCGTGAGTCCCCTGTTTAGTGTTATAGTGCGGTTAGGCGCATGATGCCTGTTGCCTGGCTGACTGACGGAGGGATTAAATGTGTAGCGGAGCAGACTTGTCTTCGGTGCTTGGTGAAGGGAGGGACGATAACGAGCGGAAACACTATTTGAGGCGACGTATGTTGTTGTGGACAGACTTTAGGCCTGAGCGATGGAGGCGAGGGAGGCTGACGGATGGGCGTAGTCGCGGCGAACAATATGGAGGTTACCAAGGCATTCTTCGAGCACCCAAAGATTCTCGTCGTGGCGCTTAACGGTCCTGCTGTTGGTCTCTCCGCTGCGCTTGTAGCTATGGCAGACTTCGTCTAGTAACCTTCCATCCCCTTCCCTCTCTCCTTCCACCTTAGCCAAAGCTTACCTTTCCCCCAGCGCTACGGAGAAAACCTTCATCCTAACTCCCTTCACCTCCCTCGGCCTCGTCGCCGAGGGCGGGTCCAGTTACATGTTCCTCCGGAGGATGGGCGTAGCAAAAGCACACGAAGCGCTGATCCTCTCCAAGCGTATCCCCGCCGCCGACCTCATCGCCTGCGGTTTCGTCAATAAGATTTTCCCGGAAGAGGGCTTCCGCGACAGGGTTTTGGAGTTCGTGAATGATGCTATGGGAGACCATCTAGTTCATGAGAGTATGCTTGGTGTTAAAAAGTTGATGAGGGATGGTATGAAGAAGGATCTTGAGAGTGCGAGTGTTCGGGAGGCGTTCGCGGGCGTGGAGAGATTTCTGAGCGGGGTCCCACAGAACGAGTTTGTGAGTTCACCCTCTCTAGTTTCCCCACTTTCCTTGGCGGTGGGCGTGTAGCTGATGGGCCAAAGGCGAGGATCGCGAGTGGGCAGAAGAAGCATAAGCTGTGAAGGATGAATACTGGTATGGTATCCAATGGTGGGGGTGGTGGTAGAAGTGTTGAGGGGGAGTGGGAAGTGGGACACTGCGATGTCTGTATTTTAATGCTCTTTGCGTCCCAAATGTATAGATTTGGAATTGGGCGTGCGGTTTCGGGGAATGGATTCAATATAATTTATTTATCCTTGTATGGAGATATCCTACTGGTGACTCAGATCGAAACATTCAACCCTAGGGGTTTTCATTTGATACCGTGATTTCCAAACTACATGGTGGCTTCTACGACAGGCACGATATAGTTTAGAGGACCGATTTGAATTCGTGAGGGCGCCCTGAGCGCCACAACTTTATAACGCTGCTGAAGACTTACCCAAACAACCACCAACCGAAGAGTTATACCCAGCAGCGCCCAGCGCCCAGTGGCTCTCTAATCACCAAAAAAAAACCTCACGAACCCCCTTACCACCGCTCTCCAGATCAGTAGCAGTAAACTACAAAGCATCCAGGATGAACAATCCTCCAATCAACTCTCAACCCGAGCGATATCCAACGAGCATCCCTCCCCTCATCAGTTATGGCTCGACAACTCGGCACTATATCAATTCCTGACACCTCCGTTCCATCGATAACTAACCAACCAGCGATAACCTGCAGTTGAGTACGATAGAATACCCTGAGGTCTGATATAACACCTGAGTATTGGGCGGAGTCTAAACGCCCCATAAGCCCTCTCTCACATAGGCCCCAGCCGGGGAATGCCAGAGCTGGTTTGGGAAGGGCAATAGGTGATTTTTTTTTTTAAAAAAAAAATGAAAATGAAAATGAAACGTTCTGCCTATCGGTTCGTTATCCGATAGGAGCTTCCGGGGAGAGAAGAGATATAAAGTTAGGATGTTGGCATGATGGCAAGGAGACAGAGATGAATGTGAGGTTAAAGGAGGAGTGCCACAAAGGATGACAGCAAGGTTAGGCTTCGCTGCCAGTGGTATCTCCGAGCCACCACAGCTTAGTCAAGAACTTGTCAGTGGTTTAGCAGGGTCGGTTGGGGGTACTGTTTGGATTCTGGGGGACCGTATCGTCCACTAGCTTTTGTCCCGGTGGGAATAGACAATTGTAGCAAGGCACCGCCCCAGAGCTGGGGGTGCTACAGGGGTACTATAGTCAGGCATGGATTGTGACAATTCATAAGTACAGTACCAGGGGCTAACACTTGGTAGATTCCCCATTAAACCTGGGGGAAAAATTGAAATGCCGAATAGACTGACATCTGTAGCCCCTCCCCTTTTCCCCTGGGGGGGTGGCTGAGAGAAGGTGGATCTGGCGTTCTGCGAGCGAGCACAGTCCTGTTTGCCGTGAGAGAGGTGGAGGGGTGTGTGGCGATGCGAAGGGGTGATTTGCTGAAGGAGTCCGCTTGGATATCAATCCATATTGTATAAACTGGTTTGATGCCTCCCCAGAGTAGCACAGGCGCCGTGATTTCTTGATTTCCAGGGTTTTACTCCCGCTGAGGATATATATATATGTATACTGCGATGGGGAATGTATGAATAGAGAGGTTTGTTGGAACTTGGAGCTTAGGTTGCAGGCCGAGTATCATATCATATCCAATCTGAACGGTATGATAATAATATTATTATTATTATGATGATGGACTATCTTGGCCTTTCGGAGCAGCTATTCACAACACGTCACTCGAGATCTTGGTTTTTTTTTAAAAAAAAGAAAAAACAAGAAAATTAGAACATCTAGTGCCCGCAAGAACTCGAATAATTGGATTCTCAAAAAAAAGGAGGTTAAAATAAGGTGAGGAAGGACAGAAGTTGCGTAAATCCGGAAATCATTCCGAAATCAGTAGCTTTCGAGGATCATCAAACAACACTCTAGTCTAAAGAAAGAAAGAAAATGTTGGACCATAAGTGTTTGTGTGATAATCCATAAAAGCTTTCTGATTTTGGAATGATTTCCGGATTTACGCGGTTTCTGTTTTTTCCTCACCTTATTTTAACCTCCTTTTTTCGTGGTCGAGTTCTTACGGTATGTTTCTCCCGGGAGAACGGGAATACATAACCCTGGAACACCTGCTGCGCCGGACACTAAAATCGGGAATAATGGTGTGAGCGGGGTTGTCGCAAGTCGGTGATATGGTAGCAGTGCTATGTTTTACGGGTACCGATGCACAGGGCCAGTTCAAACCCCGTCCAGATCTCTCTCTCTCTCTTTCCCAGCCAAGCCTATGTTTCCTTTGCCATTCATATCCCGTAGGTGATTATTCCCCTAAACTCAATGGGATCGTGTTGCTGCCAATCAACGATCAGTGTGTATGATCTCTCTAGTAGCGAGAGGGTATCTGTTCGAACAATACCTAAGATGTCAAGCACTAGTTAATCACTGGACGATTAATAGGAGACTCTAGGTTTCAATTCCACTGCTCAAGTTAAGCCGTTATTAAACGACTGATCAAGTAGGGCATCTGAGGAAAAGACAGTAAACCCTGTCCTATAGGTGCTGGCGCATCGAAAACATTAGCCTTCCTCAATAGGACTGCACGGAGAAACTAGTATGATATCATGCCGCTACAAAGTGGTATAGGATCAGACTCCGAGCCATACACCAAGGCGTGAAGTCTACGGCCCGTGGGGTAACAGAAGAAGAAAAGCAAGGGTTTCCTTGAGTCCTTTGAGCCGGGAAAGCAATTGCAAACCCGGAATTCCATAAAGAATCCTTTGCACAGCATGTCTGAATTCATCTGTGGGGGTGGTTATGTACCATCAAACCACCTTTTCACTGTTGATCGGGTTGCAAGCCTACTGTGTCTCCCCAAAGCCAGGTATGAACATTAAGCTTGTCCAGCACTGCAACAAGTCGCGGCAAAAAGACTCAGGCATCTGCCAGGTGTTTTCCAAGAATCAAATTACCCAAAACAGTAGCGCGGGTTGGCGCGCGCATGTGTCTAAAGCAGGAAGAGGTCCATTTCCCATCACAACCTTTGGGACCCTCTCCTCACGCATCGTGTAATCCACAAAAAGGGGCGCATGATATCATATCAACCAGCACCAGTCAGGGCCTAGACACCCTGTGGCCAATCTTCACAAGAAATTGCCTCGTAATTGTCCGCAGTCAGGAGCCTTGTTGCCCCGGCTCTCGTGACGAGAGGTATGAAAGGTGGGACACGATTCCCTGGACCCGCGATAAATGAGAAATGGTTTGATGCCTTTAGCGCTCTTCCATTTGTATATCCGTCGGTGTATAGATGTGCGTGGGGGGGGACCTTCGGCTCCCAAGTTGGAAGAACACGATAAATAACTCCACCTCGCCCCCCTTCCAGCTTGGGTCAAAACCATAAAACTGGGGGGTTTTCTTCTTCTCCCATTGCTGATATTTCAGTCGTAACTGTGATACCCCCCCCCTCTAAGCATTGGGATCCCGTCGTTCGCGAGCAGCAGTGTTGCAAAGTGCCAGCGAGTGATGTCCCGGGTAATCGTTTTAAAGCTACTGTCAAGGACTACACAAGGAAAATTTTGAAACAAAAAACTTCACTCCAGAGGATAACTCCCTCTTCGTCACATCTGACAGTATGATACTTCGCAGGATCTTGCTCGTCGGGTAGGTTAATTTTTGCAACTTTTGCCGCCAGTGAGTTCCATGCACTAGTTTCCAAAGGTAATGCCATGAACGAAGTTCATTCCTGGTAATGCCATATATCCCTTTTCGCGAGTCACAGGATTCCGTGTGAATAGATGCTAAGGGGCTACGATTGGGAAAGAATTGTGTCTCAATCACTTCCCCCGCAGGGCTCAAGTAGCACCAACCACGTGGCACTATTCCGAATAATAAGTATGATACTTAGGCAACTTCTTTCAGAACCCGGAGCTTGGCCGAAACTATCACAGCACTGAATTGATCATGGGTCTTTTATTTGTAGACTCGCAGTAACTGTTCGTGTCTGAACCCCATTTTTAGAAAATAATTGAGGCAGACAATGGTGAAAGGGTGGTTTGGTGGTTTGGTGGTAAATGGTCACCATCACAGATCTGTCGAGATATGTTAGCACTAGAGAGCCTACCGCATCCCACCGAGAATTCAAGATAGCTATTGCAAATCAGGGGAAGGAGGGGGGGAAAACTCTTGGGAGGTTCTTTTTTCCTTCTTTCTCTCTTTCTGCTGCCCCGCCGAACGCGGACCTTACTCTTATGATAGGGGTATGGTCTAGAGTCGGATTCTACCACCCTGCAGCAGGTCTGATTTGCGCTACAGCCTTATTAAGGAGACCAAGGTCTTCAGTCTCCTAGTTCCCAGAGGGCAGGATTTCTCTACTCTCCCAACCTACATGACGGATTGTTCAATAATAACTCCTACTGCGGGGAGTTGAACTCCTGGGCTCCTGCTAACTGCACAGAGGGGTTAATTGGTTCTTGACATCTCTGCCACTGCACCAGCTAGGTATTTCATGTAATATTACTGTGGGAACAAATACTTATCCAGCTGACGGGGATTTGTACTTTTTTTAGCTCGAGATGAATGAAAATTAACGACAATGATACCTTATTATTGAGCATTGAAAGCACTATAGAAGATTCATCCCCGAGAAAAGAGAAATTGTAAACATTGGTTACTCATAGTTAACGACAGGTCCCCTTCGTGTGAGATAATCACAGCCGGAATATTCGGGTTGAGAGAAAAAAAGGCAGGATCAGCTGTAAGCAAGGTATGGTGGCATTGGGGGGGGGTTACAGATGCGCGCCAATTTAAGGGTGGATAAAAGGGGGCTTACAGTTTAGTCGAGTGAGAAACTATGAAACGCGCCCTACGGCCGAAACCAGAGCGCTTGATTAAAGCCTGGGCGCTCCGTGAGACACCCATCCCACTGTGGCCAGTATGTCTGATATAATATTCAACTTGTAAATTAGTAATTGCTTGAGAGACAGTGAATAATGAAGAGTCCTGAACGGGGCGAAGAGTTTACGAGAAGATTTTGAAGACTCAATTAAAGCGGGATGGTTGAGACTGTATTATGAGTGAGCTAACCCTCCTTGCATCGGGGGGTTTGGCAATCCATCACCTTATGTCGCTTTTAATCATTTCGCCCAAACTTTCTAAATCAAAACAGCTCGAGCGCCCGCACTCCAGGTTCTTGTCAGGAACACAGACTCATCATATTTATTCCAAGGGGACTCGAGCTTGGGCCCCTAGGGGATTCGAGTTTCTCCTGGTGGAGTTATTGCGGTTAAGCTCTGGCGCCGATGGCGTTTGTTGTGTTTCCCCAGTAAATACGCAACCATCCGACACGATATTCGAGAATGGCTTTGTTCTGAGAGGCGAGAGTGGGTTTGCCCTGCTGTCCTTTGGTGATGGGTATGCCGGTTTTGAATGGTAAAGGGGAATCCTGCTGTCTTTGTGGAAAATAACATTTCCCAGTGGTGCTGTCTAAAGGTGCAAGCAAAATACTGTGTAGCGAAGATTTCAAGGCCCGTTCTGCAGTTGAATTGGGCTTCAGGGCGTGCTGCCAAATGCTCCTTTTCCATACCAAAGCTTTGCATGATTATTCCGGAGATGCATTCACCCACGGGATCCAATGCCAATTTTATTCCGTCCTTATCAATCCACAGGCAAGAGCCCACCAAATTAAGTATGATGTCGTGCCTGGGGGAGCTTCCCTAGACACTCCACTCGATCATATTTCTCACACACGATCCGAAGGTTTCCTGACACTGACCCTCGGCGATAACTGTCTGCCCGATTACCATCGCCCAGTTGCCGACGCCATCAGTGTCTCCTGTCCAATTTGGCTCTGTACAGGCGCCCGCTATCCCGGCCCCGACCTTGCCTCTCACTATCTCCTCTGTTCTTTCTTTTTCTTTCTCTCTATTCTCCTTCTCCCCTTTTTCCTTGAAGGGCCTGGTCTTCTCAAGAACTGCCCCGTGCCGCGGGCTCAAAAGTATCCATACTTTTTGCCTTTCTAAATTTAGTTTGTCAAACCCCCCTTCAAGTTCTCTCTCCTTAGCCTTCAAATCTGCTGTTTAATAGACAACTCTTAATACCTCCCCTAACGACCCACCCGAATCCTCAAGCGCAAAGAGTGAGTGATTTCTGATGAGCCAAAATTGGAAGGAATGGTGACACAGAGCCCTGTTGAGACAGACCACGATATATAACTAATACAAAAGCGAATTCGTAACCAATGAGAAGCCATGAATCCGCTATCAGTATTCTGTTCAATCACGAGAGCCCAAGTTGGTCTCCAGCGAACAAGAGTCGGCAAGCCATCTCCACCGCGGTGCCATAATAAGGAACTTCGAAACGCTTGGAGGTCCAATCCACAGTCCGTACCACCCTCGGTCCTGCAGCGATGTGTGCCACTCCGGCTGAATGCCATAGCTTAACCGGATTCTCCCGGGGAGCAAATAGCGTATCCCCTTCACAATCGGCGTATCTGAGATGCGCCGAGCCAGTGAAGAAGGTACACGACGATACCTCTGGAACCTAATTGTAACAATAGTCAACATGGCACACAGCGCCTCGGAATTTACAAAATATATATCCACGCGAACAATTGCTCGCACAGAATTTTTCGACATGTTTTCACCCCACAACGCGGAAGGTCATTAAACCCTCCCCCCCCGGTCCGAACACGACATCATCTTCTATGATTCGCCCAATCCGGTGAGTGATAATACATGAACTTCGACCCTTTCCCATAGGAGGAGCCCCCGGTCTAACCTCTCTCGCTCACTCGGCTCTGAGACGCCCGCGATTCGCTAAACCCCTCCTCCTCCTCCCTCCCTTCCTCTCCTCCCACACACTGCACCAACCACCACCACCACCAGCAAAGAGCTCACTTCATAACCAATTCAGCACAAAAAACCTCCCAGCTGACACACCCCCACTCTAGCCTCAGAAAATCCCGATCCAGTGAATTTTCAAATAAAGATCCAGCCAGTTCCACCGCCGCCAATACAACCTCTTCTCTCTCCCTCCATCCCTCCATCCCTCACTTTCCTTCTTCTTCCTTCTCCCTTCTTCCCTCCCTCCCTGCCACACCAACTCAGCGTTACGCTACATAGAGCCAGGCTGTCGTAGGACTGGTGGAACCCCGCTCTTAGTATTAAAATAAAAATAAAAGCGAACACCACCACCACCACACCTAACTCTAGTTCTCCGGTTATTCCTAACTTACCTGCCCGTACGAGTAGGGTCGGGTCTACGTTGATTTTGAAAAACAAAATAAAAGTAGGATTCAAAGGTTTAAAAAAAATATTATATAATGCTATCACATGCCAGCTGAGGTTTTGGATAGAGGACTACATGCAATCCATCGAATCGCTGGTCTTTTTTTTTTTCTCTCCCTCTCTCTTTTGGTAGAATGGGTGGATGATTTTACTCGACAAAGCAAGTACGAGTAGGCATAGTATGATATGCATGTATGGGCGTGATATGATATCTCCTGGATCGGTCTTGTAATACTGTAAGCCTGGATTATTCATCCGATGCTCTCGTCAAACGCTCCTGGTTACAAAGAGGAAACGCAAAAAAATGTAGGCATGCATGTCTCTCATCTGGCTGCCCAATGAGTTCTATCTTGGTCCCCTCTAGGAAAGGGTATAAACGGGTTCGCTGTCCGTAATGGTGCAAATCAGTATCATAATTATCAGTCCGGTAACTCCCCACCTTTTTTTTTTTTTTTCCCCTCTCGTGCTTCCTTTCAAGTTTACCCCACCATTATCACCATCCACGGCACAGTACCAGATGAACAAGTGTTTTTAGCAAAGGTGCCCCGACTCTCATTCCTGGCTCTTTTGTTTTCCCCTTCTACATGGAGCGTATTGCATTGTTTCAGAACGAGTCACGAAGAGAAGGGGGACAGCGAAGCTATGGGTGATGATGATGATAATCTAAAAAGAAACAATGGAGTCATAAGGTACAGAGATTCTTCAGGCAGCCTATACTTTTTAACCTCTCGCACATTTCTCTTTTTTTCTTTTTCCTTGTCTGCCTTCGATACTCCCCTCCCCTCCTCCCCCCTCCTTCCCCTTCACCAGTTTTCCATGTATCGTGCCAACCTACAGTCTTCAACGGGGCACAACGAAGACGGGCGTGTGACGAACAGGGGAACCGTAAATTCTAGGCAAACTCGACCCGCCGCCATACTTCTTAGGGCATCCACTAGCTCTCTTAAGACCTAATCCTGTGGAAAATGCGCCTTTCTGGGGATATCATAGTAAGTGCCACAGAAAGAATAGTGGCGGGGTCAAGTTTACCCAGAATTTAGGGTATTGGGCAGGAAAAAGTGGTGGATTCATCAATGTAGGGTAACAAAAAAAAAATTACCTGTTACCTGATCCCTGTTCGCTGCCCGCCGGTACCGTAGCTAAGTTACGGTATCATATTCGTGGTGCCTCCCCCCGTTGTAGACCGTGCCAGAAGAGTACTTAGTGCACACGAACGAGGCACTCGAGTACCACCATAATCCGTTTCCGTTCTGTCGACAATCGCATCACAAAAGCACTGTCTTTCCCACCCCAACCTCCAAAAAGGAAAGAAAGAAGAGCCGATTCCATCAGATTACACATTTGTTTTTCTTCCCCACCTCTCTTAACCCCTGGTGACTCACCGTCCAGCCAGCTATCCCCGTGCTACTTCACCAACTCCCCGGTAACACAGAGCCTTAAAGAGGTATATAAAAATAACCCATTGGGTGTTAACCGGTATGTTCCCTTCGTGCCTCGTGAGAAAAGCCTTAGCACGAGAAGCACGAAAGTGGAGGAGAGGTGTACCAGTAGCACCCGTACAGCGACCTATCATATCAACGTAAGGGAGTGCTTGTGCTCCTGTACACCCCGACCTGACGCCTCTTTCCCTTGATCACGGCAAGCCCGCCATATTCACAAGTACCAGCACGGCACTGCACTGAGCACACATGCCAAATGAGGATAGTACTGTACAAGTACGAGTACTCACAGCACCACCCTCATCCCATGACAATAAACTGCAAACCCGCCACAGTAGCACCATCCGGCGTCCGATAGACTACCGGTATGCATGCCAGTACGGTACTCGTACTCGAGTACGGTAGCCTCATAAAATGAAGCAGAATGGAGAGATATTGAAAAAGCAAAAGCGGCGGAACTCTCCCCAAGAGCGTCTTTTTTTTTTTTTTTCTTTCTCGGGAATTGTGCGGGTATGGTGGTGGATCCTGGTTTCTTCGAGAAGTGGATTTCACGGTTTGCAGGTTCGGGCATGCATATGGGGGTGTTCCTTTTTGTTTCTATATTAGCCGCCTCGCAGGCACGAGGGCTTCGTATATTCCCTCTTTATACGATGTCGACGTTTCTGCGGCTTGGATTGGATATTGGAAATTGAGTTGGGGGGAGAGAGTTGGGAGGGTGGTTTTGATTGATTGCTTCGCCACTGTGCTTTGTGCTTGGCATGAGTGTTCCAACGTCAACTGCGACAATGGGTTGGATGAAGGCATCTCGGAGCAGAAGAGCTTCGTGGGGACATCGATAAACGTAATTCGGAGTACAATGATGGAGATATCAGCCAAAAATTTGTAGTCATAGACCTATGGCTGGCCCTTTAATAAAGCATCTCAATATACATTACGCTTTTTGTACCACAGGCACAGTATCTACTTGTGTCCGCCTCAGGCGAGAGGTACGGTACCCGAGCACAGGGATTGGGAAAAATACATGGCCAATCGTCCGTGCATATCTGTGCGCGCAGGCGAAATTATACAGTGTAGCCACGGTGTTTGGGTGCCTCTTGCCCAGGGCGGCTACTCGAGTACTCGGGTCAGGGGGTAAATGATGAGACGGACGGGGGTCGGAAAATCTATGGAGATACATACATTTTCCGACCCCCGTCCGTCTCATCATTTACATCCTGACCCGAGTACTGTGGTAGCACTCCTGGGATACACCAGTGAGCAAACACGCGCAATCTGCCGGTAGACTATTATCACCCACCGTTACCCTACCTCACCTTTGTCCAACCCTTTGATCCCCTCCAATCAAAGCAAAAGTTTCATCGGACGCGGATCCCTCATCTTCCCGTCCGGCAATGAAGAAGAGCGGATCCTCCCTGCTATAACCCCGTCCAATCAACAACCAACCATGCATCTAACCAACCAACCATCCATCAATCCATCCGTCGCCGAGCCCGAGAAGAACGCGACAATACAAAACTCCGTCCGGCCCCTCCAAGATCCCTCGCAAACCCGTTTCTGAAACCACTCCTACCCGTTACCGGCAAACTGTCGCAGATTCCCTAAAGGTCGCAAACACCCCTCTCTGGGCTTTGTGTTTAATTACCACTACTTGGCAAGCCACTAAGCTCGAGCATTCACTGTGCCGGTACCGGTACCGGTATCTGGTTCTTCAGAGCAACACTTCCACTACCGGTACTCTACGCCTCTGGTGAACGCTATTACTCAACCAAGCTCTGAAGAGGAAAAAGAAAGAACAGAGCTCGGCGGGCTTTGGGCTCCCTTTCACTCCTTTTCGGGAATTTACAAACAAACCCGACTAAAAAGGCTCTTTCTTTCTTTCTTTTTTCCACCGGTAATTGGGGGGTTCTTTTTTCCCTAATTAGTCGGTCGTACAACAGTGGAACACGCCCCCTTTTTCGTCCAGTTTAGCCGAAAAGAACAAAAAAAAAAACCCCCACCTACCCTACATACCTTACAACTCCAGCTTGGGAAACAATTTCTTGTCTACTCATCTCACTCACTCATTCCACTACGGTACACCTTTATCCACCACACACACACACTACCGCGGACGAAAGAACGGACGAGGCCGAGCAAGCAACCGATGTCCTCCTCGTCACTCATCCAGCTTCTCCAGCGGAAGCGGTACCAGTACGAGGTTACCTTCTCGCTGTACATGCTTACCCCAACTGAGAAGATCATCTTCAGTATGTTTATTTCCTTTCTTTTCTTCTCCCTCACCTAATCTTAGATCGTAGATTCC
Source organism: Tuber indicum (assembly GCA_006112555.1). Classification (NCBI taxonomy): domain Eukaryota; kingdom Fungi; phylum Ascomycota; class Pezizomycetes; order Pezizales; family Tuberaceae; genus Tuber; species Tuber indicum. Next base: position 111,992 of record VBSK01000041.1, read on the forward strand.
TCCCAGGCTCCAGCAACGATTGGTTGACCAATGTGACAGACTCCTTCCTATTCGTATTCCTCTCCATGCTGATCCTCGCAGCCTCCTTGTACCTGCCTCATCATATCCATACCATCGCCTCGAGAGCTTGGTTTTACTACGCGGGGGATGAGGAGCTGGTTCATGCTCCGATACCCGCTTCGATGAATTGATATTGCTATTGCTGTGGCGGTAAAGGGGGAAGATTGGGAGAGCTCTGCTCTTCTCCCCATGGTCAGACTGGAGTTTAGAAGGGCAAATCCATCAGTAACAGCACCAATTGAGGGGAGGTTGAAATGTATAAGACTGGCGGGTAGAGTAGGATGGTGTTCTCCTTTGAGGATTAGAAAAAAAAAGTTTAATGCATGCTTGAATACGAGGATGGGGCGATTATAAAAGGGAGGGAGGCTGGTGAGCTGCCTCGTAATTAATGTTTTTCAATTCCTGTTTACTATGTGGGAGTAATGTTCTGGTCGCTCACTGGGTCGCTTTTTTTTTTTTTTGCGTGCATAACCATACGAGCGGATACCAGATCTCTAATGTATGATATATCTACCTTACCGAATTTGTACTAGTACGATACACCTCGAGTATCTAATCCTCCTTCAATACTTAAATTTACCGGCAACTTACAGTGCAGCTTCTGTTCGTCTATTTGGCTCCTGCGTACATATCATACCGGAGTGTTGGCTCGCGGTTATGTTTGCACGAGCACTCATACGGTACATGGTGGGCTAATGAGAAGGTACTCGAGTACAAACAGGGGGTCTTCTTGATGTAAGCGAGGGATAATCATGCCCGGTACAAGTACTGTGTACCGGTACTCGCACATGTATCCAGTTCCTTGGGTATCACCCCATGGCGTTCCTCTACGTGTACTTGTAGCTCCTTCGTGACACCCCGTGACGGCTCGGTGAGACCGACACGAATCAGAATTTTCCTAAGGCGAGAGCCGAGAGTGGCTCCGTGCAGGGCCAAAGGCCAGTGTTACTGTGCTCTGAGAGGTCGATATCGGGTTTGCCGGAGGAGCACATCAGTCCTCACCAAGGGCTACCCCCCACCCCAAATCCGCGTCAATCACATTGTAATATTGAAAAAAGCCTTAGTTCTCCTCTCACCATCACACCAACGCATGTCGATTTCAACCCTGTAGCTATATGTATCCCCGTGATACAAGAATTATCCCCCAAATAACCTAGCCCAATGAAGCAGCGCGAGACGAATCCGCTCCCGATGTCAACTGGATTAGAGATATCATCGTACTGTGCATAAAATCCCAAATCCCACCCAAACCTTTTTTGCCAAGAGCTCTCAGCACTGCCACCCGGAAGTCCGAATATGTTATCTTTAGTCCTCCGTTCTGAAGTTACACGAAGGGGAAACCGAGGGCACCCAGCGGTCAGCATATTTGGTAAAGGATCGGTTTCGTAGAGAATTCGTGCGCAGTACGTACCGTCGCAAGTAATTGCAATGACTTCTGTGTCACCGGCCCAGCGTGTCGAATCCTACGCATTTCTGAATCGTTGGCGTTCTCCAACATCCGGAAACATTCCGCAGAGAACTGCGCAAGAACCGCAGAATGTGAGAGCGAGAACAAGGTAAGAAGAGACTCTTCGCGCTCGTCTACTGCTCTCTGGAGGGAAAGTGCGACATTACTACTGATGATTAGTGTTTCGGCTTCGTTCATAACCTTGGAACACGCCGGCGCCACCCAAACCGGCGGGTACTCGTACGTGTACACTTCTCGCCAAAAGAAAGGAATTACAGATCGGGTATAAAGGGGGGGGTCTTACTTTGCGAGGGTACAACCTAGAGCATTCTGGTCTTGCTTTGAGTCTGATCCGCCCCATTTGAAGGCACGGTTTCTCCAGACCAGGTTACATATGTCCATCAAAAATCCATTGAAATGGTTTACATAATCTCGAGGGTATTCCCCTGCCCCATTTGGGTGACCAGATTGGGCTTGTCGTAGTGAAAGCTCGAACCCGCGCTTGTATCTAGATGGGTAGTAATTGATTAGCGAAGCTGCACTGTGAAGCGAGAGAAAATCCGAACTTGGATAGTATGCCGCAGATCCTTGACAGTGTCATAACATCACCAGAGAAGACGAAGTAGTACACCACTTGATCAGGAGGCAGAACAATGCGGAAAAGCCCGTTTTCCCATGGAGATGCGCAAGTGCCTTCATAGAAACATAATATCGCATCGGCTATCAAATTTGACCCCGGAAAGTTCTAAAATACAAATTAGCACACACTCAGTGATTCTGGGCTAGAGCTAAAAATACCGCAAGGCCGACCAAACATATTTGGCCTACATGACTCAGAGTATTGCGCAAGGCTAGAGACTCCTCCTCGGAGAACTCAATTTCCTGGGCTCGATTTCCATACGTGATAGCCCACTGACGGATGAGCTCAGTGTAGAAGGCGACTAACTTTATTGTTGAGGTCTCATCACGACCGTTGAGCTGACAATCTACAAGAGTAAAAAAATTTCTGTGCAGTTCTGCACAAAGCAGTCAGACAATGATAAAGAGGGACCTTTCTAAAACCTACCTTCAAACTCCCGAATAGGAAGGAAGCACAGGAGGCCCAGCAGGGTCGAGGTGTGGGAATTCCCGTCCCAAGCCCGCAAGTAGTTCTTCAGGAAATCCTCAACTGCAGGCAGCAAACGCTACACAAAGATCCAGCTGTCAGCCTTCGGTACAAATCCAATACATTGGTTGTGATCTTATCGAACCCTCGCAAAACGCGTGTATTCCAAAACTCGAGAAAGGAACTGCTCCGTTCTATCCGCGCTCCTGAGATCCGAGACAGAGGGCGAATCAAGCTCGCCAGATAAACATGCTGCTAACCAATTATTGATCCTCAGGTTTGCCCCATCTATTAGATCGATTAGTCAAATTTCTGATCTATATCTCTCTGTGGGTAATGGTAGTTGGCACCTGACGGTTTCAAAGAAATTAATTTCCGAAGCAACGGATCCTCCAGCACAGCCACAAGCTGATTTGGCAACTCGAGTTTATCCAGCTTTTTAACGAAGTCGCTCACATCTTCAACATCTTCCAAGGTAACCGAGGCCTATTCGCCGAGTGAGTATACCGGCATACTTGCTCAAAAGACAATAATAACATTACCTCAATCGAGCGAAATGTGTGAACTTCAGGTATCACAATATGGTTTGTTTTTTGCCTTTTCATAGCTCGGCCAGCAATCTTTCTCACAATCCTAAATGAAGACCGAGTGTCGGATGGACCAGAATAATCGTCGGCATTCGATTCTTGAATTAGAAGAAGCTTTTGCATCCATTCTATGTTCGGATGCTAACCATGAAATTTCAGTCGGTTAGACAGAGCGAAGAAGAGTGCAGTACTGATCGGGGGAGGTGGCAGTTACGGAAAAAACCCCAGCTCTAGCAGTAGTGATTTCTCCCACAATCACATCGGGGTAGTAGTCCTTGTAAACTTGGAGTAGACCAAGCAAGGGCTGCTCATTCCCCAGGCTCTGTTTGTGCGCCAATCTAGTGATGTCAGCTATGAATCATAAACGCCGAGAGAGTGCAATTATATTGCCGAAAATTTAAACAGTAAAACATACAAAGCCTGGATACGGAAAGGCTTGACGTGTTTTCTTCGCGTAAGGGAAGACAAAATATGGCACAAATGACCTCTAAGGATTGTTAGATGAGAGCTCCCTTTACAGGTAGTTTTTCTTTTTTTCTTCTTCTTTTCTTCCTCTTTTCTTTTGGAGAAGGACATACCTCAACGTGATCATATCCAGAAGGTTGAATAGAACGCCATAGAGTTGCGAGAGAACATCATAGGACTCTAGGAAATCGTATACCATTACCAACCAACGCAACAAGAGGGCCTTTACGAGTAAGTCTGTATTTAGAGAAAAATGCGATGTGTCGATGTGAGTACCTGCGTTGCAAGGGAAGGCTTGCTTTGCCCTTGACCGAGGCTTCCAACCACCTTAACCACAACATTCTCAGATAATTTTCTCCTCGGAAACAATATCTTGACGATACTTCCCACGGAGGACTGGTCGAGATAGCATGGCGAGGTAGCTAAGACATCAATGAGAGTTTCCAGGCTATCATTGGATAAGCCACAAACCGTCGCGTGCTGGGATATTGAGTCTATGACACTCGCAATCCGGTTTTTCGAATGAGAGTTTCGAATCGAAGCAGCTGGGAAGAGTAAGCAGGTTGCATTATGCGATCTGATTAAGCAACGTACCTCCATGAAGCTGGTCAATTAGGCTCTCCACATCCTCGGGGGGGGGATTGTACTCTAATTTTACAGGTTAGTGTTTCTTTCCCCTAAAAGATAAAGAAAGAAAAATAAAATATATAAGGATTTGCAAGAGTGATTGATGCGCATAATTGCAAACATCAAGCCAGCAATCAAGAACCGGGAAGGTGTAGAAGGGGGTATGGTAGTTACCTTGGCTCCCAGGTGCCGAAGGCATTGTCTGTTCGGGTTTGTGAGACACGAAGGCTGACTGATCAGGGGAAACTTTGCTCTGCTGGTATTGGTGTCGGAATGGGGGGCGGCGGGGGAGTGGTGGAGTGCGGGAGGAAAAGGGGGGGGAGGAGGGAGACGAGATGGAAATATTGGCAGCAGGTGCAAAAGCAACGAGGGAGACAACTGGGAAAAAATGCAGGTTCTGAGGTCTCACTCAACAGAGAGGTGCTTCCATTGGCCTTGCTGAAGTGGCTACGGTAGATGGGCGAGAGACGCGTCTATCCCGCGCTTGTTCATCGTCTGTCGGATCGGCGTGCCTCATGTCTCACATTACACCTCGGTCCAAAGCGCCATCAGAAACACAATCAATTTGCCACCATACACTTCCACGCGATTCCGAATCACACCCGTACACTACCGCTACTCTACAATACAATAGATTATGTAGGCTACCCTTGGTCAGTTGTACAAGTATGACAGTGGTGCGGAAGGTGGACTTTCGGAACTCCAAACGGCGAAGAGCAGGACACTGTGCATCGATACCCTTGAGCGCCAGTACCGGTATGGGTGTGTCGAACTTCTGTGCGCTGTTGGGCAAGGAGTAGCATCGATGTGATACCTGTATATCTGTCCATACACAGGTTACGTAGCACAAGTGCTAGGTTTGTGAAGTTACGACCCATGTCACTTGTATCCCACAATACTTGCTTGTACTGTACAAGTATCATACCAGTGAGTGATTGACTGAATCAGGTGTTTTCCCCTCCCCCTCCGAGCACCCATCTTTCGATCCAATGCTCAAGTGACCTTTATGTGGGGCGCGATGGGTAGTTGTGGGTGTGTCACGCAGTCTATTTTTCCAACTTACTGGTGCCTCATGCACCCCCGTACTCGTACTTGTACAGTACCGGTACCGTACAAGTGCGGAAAGTCCGCCGCGCCGCTACAAGTGTGCTTGCTGCTAGCCATGATTCTGCTCAATTGCAGATATGGCCGGGCGCTCAAGAAAATGTAGAAATATATAATTTATATATGCCTTGCATAGGTACCCATAGCGAATCCCTGAGATATAAGTATCGTGCGTACGAGTAGAGTACATTATGCTCCATCCTGATTACAAACTGCCGAAAGATACCCGGCCCGCCGGTCGGGCCCGTAAGCGGTCGGACGGCGAATACTCAGCGCTACAGTAGATTGTTAATTGAGAGAGCATGAGACGGTACTTGTACTGTATGGTACGCTACACGAGTACAGTACGGCACTCGACCACGAGAGACTATTGCGACGTTGCACGGCGGATAGTCTACTTATCAAGCTGGGTGAAGCAATGTTAGCGAGTATTTCAGCCCATCCCACCACCATTCTTCCATCAGCTTCCTGCGTCATAAAATTTAACCATGATACAAAAAAGAAAATAGCGATACCCCCTTACAACAAACCTCACTCCAAACTCCCCCGGTGGACCAGATACCGGTACACTTGGCAAAGGCCGCAAAGCTGAACACAGTCTAGAACTCAATATCTCTTGACTATTCATTTCCGAGCCTTTTACTTGTACGAATCATTATTCGGGTCTCCTAACTTACGGTGTTTGCGAGTCGGCTCTTGAGCCGCCGAGAAGGGGCACAGTACGGCCGAGTGATGGGTAAAAAAGCTAGGCAATGGGAGGTTACCCTAGAGGGAAATTCCGTGTGGGAATAACTGTAGGGTACGTACCGGTACTCGATTAGGCCCATCCTAGCCACCTCACTTGTGCGAGTATGATACCAGGCCGCCAATTAACCGCCGCAGCTCACAGGTGCACATACTCGAGTGGAGCACGGGTAGATACCGGTAAGGTAAAATGCGAGAGGGGATATGATAAAGAGGTTCCATGGAAGGCTTGAACCTGGTGCTCATCTTCATTGAGCTGTTGTTTCTAGATCCTCGAGGTATAGCAGCAGCAGAGGTTCTTCCCCTTTCCACTTATCCTTGTTATACCACAGACTTGGCCTAACAGTCTCCTTAAATTTTATGTTGGCAGCATTCCACTACCCCAACGGGGGGGCTTGTGGCTTGGAGACACTTTTGTTCGGCGAATCTTGGTATCATATTGTACTCGTACCGGTACTGGTACTTCAGAGCTTCGCGTGTTCGCATGGAGGTTCCCGTCAAATTAGGCTTGCTGAACCACAACGTGTCGCACTAGGGCATCTCTGTTCAACCATACAAGTAGTCTACTGTAGGGGATTCTGGACTACCGGTGCTCGAGTACCGGTATTTGGAGGAAGAGTCGCACAGGCAGGGGAAGCTTCTTAAAGTTGCTTTTTAAGAATGAGGTAAGCCTGTGAGAAGGCCAATATTGGCTTAGCGTGGCTGCGTTGTGCTTGTGCCGTCCAAGCTCTCGGGCACTGCAACGGTGATCGTCACTGTAGAGAAAATGACGCGAACCGAATGGGGGAGCCCGGTCTCCAACGATCCCCGAGTCTTATCGGAGACGCTGGCCAACTGGGGGATTTTACAAGATGGCCATATACGATGTATGGGGGATGCCTGAATATTTTCATATAATACCATGTATCAGGCCTCATGGTTGGAACGTTGAGCCTTTTTACAAGGGCGGTAGGCTACATTATCCTTCCTACTCGGCCCCCGCGCTCCTTGATGGCTGGAGTGGCCTGGGAAATTTTCGAGTTGGGTACGGTACGGTACACCCTTCCTCATTTTGTGTCACACTTCCGTGCCCACTCGCGCTGTGTGACAATATATTCCCTGCCGACTTAATCTGCGGTGCAACGTTGCGCGGCATTCCCAGTGCAGAGCCTGAAGCCTGGTGGTGCTCCGATCGTGGATGGTGGTGGGATAGGAGGAGGAGGAAGAGAGAGGGAGGAAGAGGGGAGTGGCTATGCCAACGAGTGCCCTACGGTAACTTATCGAGGGAGATGTGATACCGGTACTGTATGTCGAATGTCCCACGGTAGGGGGGAGAAGGGGAGGGGTTGGTGTCACTTTCAGTACCGATACTGACACTCGACTGTGGACAAAACACAAGATACTACTTTGGGAGTTACTTTTGTACCCGTGGATATCTGTGTACGGATACTTTCTGTCCGAGAACCCTACAGTAGGCACGCGCGTCTTTCCACCTTCGTGCAACTCTCAGTGCCGTATGTTACACTTTTTGATGCGCAAGGTAGGCTGGCTCACTTGCTCGATCAAATCATTCATTTTCCTCTCGCTTTCTCGCGAATCGACCTTCCTTTCCTCCCTTCCTCCATTCCTCCCTTCCTCCTCTCTTCCCCTTCCTCCCCTCTCTTTTCCCCTTCCTTTTGGTCATTTCCTCCATTTTCTTTGGTGTTGTCTCGGTGATTCTCTTGCGTGTTTTTTTTTCTTTCATTTCTTTCATTTTTTTCATTTTTTTCCCACTATTTCCTCGTCCCCTCCTTCACCCTCTCCCTCCTCCCTCCCACGCTCCTCGCCCGTTCCTCAGGCGGGTCATTGTTACTCTTAACGTCGTGGTTGTGTTGCCTCCGTTATTATACATTGACCTCCTTGCTCTTTACTGTGAGGCTTGACCTTGTCGCCGTTCTGGGGTAACAACCGGGAAACCACCGTGGTACTCCGTGCAAGAAGCCGCATTTCTCGGCGTTTTTTTTTTTTTTTTTTTCTGCTCTTTGGCTTCGCTCTAACCTTTTATCCCCGAGAGCGTCGTGTCAACGAGCTCTGGCTCGTTAAATTATTTATTATTATTTTTACCTTCTTGCTACGAATACTTAACCTCATCTCTATCCATCACCCTTACGGTCGGGGCAGGTGCCTCACACAGGTATACCGTTACGGCCACTCCTGCAGCGTTGAGCTAAATATCCTCCTTTTAATATCCCGGCACAGCTTCCGAGATTTCTTTTGGTTACACAGTGCTTGGTCGGGTAGCAGATGAGTTCTGGATACGACTTTGCTACAAAACCTGTGTGCTGGGAAACTCATAGCTCGGAAGTTGTCTTCATCTTCATCTCTTCACCACACTTTTAGGGGAGTTGGGAGATCCCTAGATAGGATGACGACGGTTTGTGGTCTTCTACTTTTTTTAATATATTTTTTTCTTTTGTTGTCGCTGACTGAACTAACTAATCCGTTGTAGGCCAATCCTGCGCAACCTCGTATGAGCCCTTCTGGGTCGCTACAGCTTGACGATGAAACTCTACGGTATCTACCAATTACCTCTCCGCACGTTTCTTTGGAAGCCCCTGACAGATTATCAAGGCTTGTAGGGCAAATGGTCATGGTAGGATTCGAAGGGCTCACAGTAACCCCTGATATCCGGATGATGATTGAGAAATATTATGTTGGAAACATACTGTTAACACGGCGGAACATTCGAGGTCAGTGAATTCCAGTCCTGAAGCTGCGGGGGTCCACGAGAGTTTTGTATAGGGCCTGATTCTGACGGCTGCACAGATGGTGTTCAATTGGCACGCCTAACACAAGATCTACAGAATATTGCACAGTCAACAGGATTTCAGAGGCCCCTCATTATTGGAATAGATCAGGAAAATGGAATGGTATGCTGCCATGCATTGTTGTGGTTCCACCTGTGTCTGTGTTACGGCTCGGCTGACGTGGTACAGATAAGTCGATTAGGCGACGGAATACGAGGTACTCACTTTCCTGGGGCGATGGCTTTGGGAGCAACTAGATCGCCAAGTCAAGCGTTCGATGTTGCCAAAGCTACAGCAAAAGAGTTGGTGGCTGTGGGGATCAACTGGAACTTTGCTCCTCTACTCGATGTGATCAGCGAATCAAACTCATCTGTGATCGGTGTCAGGGCTTTCGGGGATGACCCGCAGGTGGTGGGACGTTATGGTGTTGCCTTCGCTGAGGGACTGAGGGCTGGGGGTATCGGCCACTGTGCGAAACATTTCCCTGGCACTGGACAGATAACAAATAAGGACGGAAGTAGGAGCTCTACTTTCAACTTCAAAACTCGGGATGAGCTAGGCGCAAATGAGTTGATTCCCTTTCGGAGGGCGGTATCGGCCGGACTGGATAGCGTCATGTTAACCTCCTCAATCTGGGGGGAAAGTCTGCCAGGTGATGGAGGAACTACGGTCCCGGCCGATGCAAAGCATATTATTCATGAGGTACTTCGGAGGCAGTTGGGATACGATGGGCTCACGGTGTGCGATGTGACAGACATGCCTGGTTATGGGCGGGAACTCGATGTTAGGGAGGCGGCAGTAATAGCGGCTAAGGCTGGTTGTGACATGATCCAAATATATGACAAGCCAGAAGCCCAAAGAAAAGCAATTGAAGCAGTATATGAGGCCATTGGGACTGAGAAGATAGCCAGGAGCGATATTTATCGTTCTTCTGGAAGGGCGCTACAACTGAAGGAACATTATTTGAGTTGGAGGACAGCTCTGGCGGCCCCAGACCCCCAACGTTTATCTTCTCTAATGCAGGAACATCAGGCTTTGGCGCGAACGGTATACGAAAACTCCATAACAGTGGTTCGAGACGAAAAGTCATTACTCCCATTGTCTTCACGGATCAGGAGCACTGATAACATCCTCCTTCTGACCCCGGTTGTAAGACCACTCTATCATCGAGGGCCAGATGAACTCCCCATAGACCCATTTGAGTGTTTGGGTCGAGCCCTCGCTCGACATCATCCGAAAGTTAGGCATGCGCCTTATACGGTGCGGGGTATCACCTCGACGCATGTTGCTCTCATAAGACGGGCAGCAGCTGTTATTTTCGTGGCAGCTAGTGCGAACCGCCCGAATACCAATTCGCAGCTTGAAACTGCCGGAGCGGTTCACCGCCTCTGTCTGAATAAACCTCTAGTAACATTAGCCGCTTGTGATCCCTACGAACTTTTGACTGATAGGACATGTGAGAAAGTCTTAATCTCTGCGCTTTTACCATGACTGATGTTGTGTAGTTGGGACATATATCTGTACCTATGAATATTCTCCGATGGCCCTGGAAACAGCGGCTGCTGTGATATTTGGCGAGCGCCATGCTTCGGGGTCGCTCCCTATCAGTATACCTGGCACGCCGGCCCTTCGCCAACAGCGTTTGTGGTTTGTTGAGGTATGGGAAAAGAGACGAGACCTTTTTGCCTCAGCAGACTTATGGCGAGATTGCTTAGGGCGAAAATGGCCACTGGATGCAAGCACGCTCAGTGCTTTGCTAGATCGTCCCGGTTATTCGAAACACTTCGTAGTCCGCCGCGCCATGACCAACGAGCTCTTAGGACTTGTTGCAACCTACACCGTTATGGCCGGCCCCTCCCAACTTGTCGGAAGCCTGGCTTTGTTGATCGTCCGACCTTCTCATCGGTGAGTGTTATACCCAGCATACCCAGATCTTCGACTCTTTCCCTTATGATTTGCTAAGCATTTTCTGATCTGGTGATGAAGGAATTTGGGGATTGGGCTGTCTTTGCACGAGGTAGCAGTCCGGCATTTGTCCAAACAACAAGGGATATCATCATTGCAACTTGGAAGTATATTTCCCCGCCTGTTTCCTGGCTTGCCCGTCGATTTACCTAGTGAGGATCTCTCTTGGTTTGCGCATCGGGGTTGGAAGCTCGAAGACAAATTTCTGTACGACCTGTACATGCAAATCGACACATGGTCGGTTCCAGAAGGGGGCATGCCCCCACTATATGAAAAGGGGGTGTCTTTTAGTTGTTGCAATGCGGATCAATTCGATGCTTTGATTGAGTTTGAAGAGAAGAATTTTGGCACATATCTCGGTTGGGTGGACAAATACCAGGCATTGAAGGCTACGGATGATATAGCTGATGCCATGATTGCATACACAAGTCAAGAGATCGTCGGAGCAGCTTTGATTTTCAGTCCAGTAGGGAATAATCAGATATCAAAAGATATACCATGGCCGAAGATGATAGGAGAGCGGGTCGGTGGTATAGCTTGCATGGGTGTCAAAGGTAAGTTATTTCCTGATTCTGATGGCTTTGTACTTTGCTGATGTGGGTCTACCCTCTAGCCGAATGCAGGGGCCAAGGAGTTGGTCTTGGGTTAATATGTGCTTCTATCATGGAGTTGAAGCAGCGTGGACTTCGAGGTTGTTTCGTAGACTGGGCCGATTTTGAAGGGACTTATAAAGAACTTGGTATGTCACCGTGGGATGCATATGAGGGAATAGGGATTGATCGGGATAACCCCACTGACCGCTATACTAGGGTTTTCGCAATGGGGCAAGTACAGAGAAATCTGGCGCAATGTTTAATTTTTCTTTCATGGACATGGCGCTCACGCGGTATGGGGATTACCAAAAAAAACAAAAACAGAAATGGGGCTTTTGATCGGTGGTTTTGTACGAGAGGGACCCCGGCTTTTTCATCTTTACGAGTCATTCCACCACGAGGGCGTTTTTTCATTACTTTTTCTCTTTTGGGCGAGAGGCGGCTTTCTTCCTTTCGTTTCTTCTGTTTTTAGCTTTACTTGTGTTTTGCTTCGGGGGACTTTCTCCTTTCTCTCTGTATATTGGATATTTGGGGGAGGTGGGCATGGGAGACTTTTAAACACTTGGTCTTTGTTATCCTATTTCTTGTTTTCTCCCTATCTATTGGCCGCTTTGGTTGGCCTAGGTTTCACTTCACTTGTATATAAGTATGGTGCTCTTCCTCAAAAAGACTCGGGCCTATTAAAATGCTCTATCCGCCAAGCTATGATATCTCGAGTATTGGGATGCATGCTCTCATATTGCTGTTTTTGGAGTATGGGTTGAATTAGGAAATCGCTGTATCCTGAGTGTGAGATTGGTTGGAATAAGCGGAGTCTTTGGTCAGATCCTTGTTTTCTCACATTATCAATTAAGCAGGAGTTGTCAACGTGTATTCGCTCAAGCTAGCAAGTGTTGTCTTAGTGGTTGTTGGCATAGCCGATAGGTAGCCCCCATTCCATGGAGTGAGTATATATGAGATCAAGGGAAGTTCTATCTCATGCGGCACCTCTGGGCCTTGGGGTAATGTCACATGAGAGTATAGTACTCGAGTATCTCGGTCGCTCTGCTCCGAGCAGTGGGGTTCTTGTGCTGTACTAGTAGGGTGTAGTGGTGGCTGGCTGGGGCTCTCGCGAGGCACAGGGGTTATATACTCTTGGGTGTAACGTAGTGAAGGAAATGATAACTCTCCGGTTTTTTATGTACATGTTCTATTTTATCATCCGGGTAGCTGACATGGATACAACTCTGAGGTAAACTGCTTATTGTTACGCTCAACGTTCAAACGAAGAATTTCATCCGTAAGAAGAATCCTTGCCATTTCTATGGGGGGGGGAAGGGATAAATCTGATACAATATCACTGGAGTATCCCTACCAAAAAGATGATAAGCTACCGGAACTGGATTCAGGTCAAGGTGTCTTCACGGACTATCACTCGAAACCATCACCCTTCAAGGCCAAGTCCCCCAGCCTGGTGCCATCAACTTATTCTCAAAAGACCCAACCGGCCGCATCTACCCCAGCTGAGTCTTTTTCGTCCTCCATCCTGCACGAAAACCCGTTACCCGGTTTCTGGGTTACGCGATTGGTCGAATGGGTGTGTCTCGGAGTTGAGGCCGGTGTGTGGGCTTTTTTTTTGATGCGTGAGGCTGTAGCATGTGTTCATTCTAATTATTTTTTCTTTTCTTTTCTACTCTCTTCCTTTCTCTCTGCGGTAGGAGGGCATACGCCGGGGTGGTTTTGGCCGGATGTTGGGGATTGGAGTTGTGTGGGGAGGGAGGGAGAACTTTGGGTAAGTTTGATAAGGGGATGGGACAGAGGGAGGGTTGCTTGGAAATAAGAATTGAAATTGGTGGAGGAGCGGGAATGGTAGCGTGGGTTGTTGTGTATGTGTGTGTGTGTGGGGGGGGGTGGGTGATGGTGGAGTTTCTGGGTTTTTGGCTACCTTCCGTGTGTCTACGGTATCGTGGAGGCATGTTTGTGGGTCAGAGCATGGATGGATAGGGTTGGACTGCACTGCCGTAACGGTATTTTGGAAGGTTGATGCTATCATACTTACGGGGGGGTAGGGGAGGTTGGGGAGTCCCGGCTTTTTACCCCATGCTGTCGCACAGGACATGAATTTCTACGCTTCAAATCATGCTTGGCTTGTGAAATCCAGCGGTAGCCGATTTTCACCCTGGCTTCGTTTCTACCTTGTATGGTAGGGGGTGATGGTTAAACAGACCCGAACGCGTTATGTGATGGTGATCCGGTGTTCTTCCCACCAACACGTGTAGGCCGTCCGACGTGCCATCTGGGAAGTGGGTGCGCGGGGGAAAGGAAAGAAAGAAGATGGTGGAAACTCCCGCAGTGACCCTGGTGTTCTCTCCGAGGTGCCAGGTTACAAGCTGGGGTCTGACTTTTGTGGCTAAGAGGTGTAAGACCACGTGGACGGAGGCCATGGAAGTGCCTGGGGTAACTTAGCCTGCATTGAATTGCCTCGCAATGGGCGTGTACTAACCTCAGGCGAGAGCTGGGTACCTTATGCTTGGATCTCTCTCAATTGAGGTCGCGTCGTGGGCGGCTGAACACCCCTCCGCGATCGCCGGGAGGGCCCGGATATCTAGATCTGGAGTAGGTTATTTGGCCTGCTGTGACCTTGAGTAGCTTCCCGTTGCTGCTTCATCGCTGTTTGCTCAAGTACCGGTAATGTATTGACCCAATGACCCACAATGCACTAAGATGATTCTGCTTTGCTAGGTGGGCACAAGGGAGCCCCGAGGTGCATTATCTTGCAGAGCCTAAGGGTTTACTATTATTACCATTGGTTGACATCAGGCATGGGGTGGGATCATCCTGGGTTTTCGAGCCGTTAGTGCAGTTCGGATGAAGGGCTGGGAGATGCGTGCGCCTGTGAGATAGGGAGAGGGAAGGGAATAGTAGATATGGGCAAGTACACTCACGAGAGTCGGGGTTATTAGTCTTTCGGACTAATTTGGGGGCCCGCACTCCGGGGAAAGCTCTGAAGGGGCTGCTTCTATGCGAGGAGTCGAACTTCCCGATTTGTCATAGGGCGGATCTTGGACTGGGTTGGGTGGCAGTGACTACTCGAGTACGGTATGAATCCCTGAGGCTGCAGGGTTAGATATCGCAATCTGAGTGGTGTTCGGGGCCATTGAGGATGCATGCCTGGAGTGTTTGAGCTCTGAGCTATCGGAACACTCTGGGTGGTTGGTTGAACGCCTTGGGGTATGGAATGGAAACCCCGGTACAATACGAGGTTGCTGACCCTTTGGTTACATGTTATAGGGATAGTTGGGCCGTAGGGGATGGTGGGGAAACGAGATAATAGGGGGATATTCTCCAATTTCTTGTGGAACTTTACGCCTCTATGCTTCTTGTTGCGCTGCGAGACCCTAGGCCCGGATTGGTGAGACAGGCTTGTTTTCTTTTCGAAACCTATACCCACCGTGGCGCCTAGAAGTCGAGTGAGGGTTTATGACTTTTCCTGGGTATCAATCTTGGTATGATACTATAAAATTATGATATCTTGGAGTTATACCTGGGTTGTCGCCTAGCGGTGGACACGGGAATGCTTGAGCATAAATCCAAATACTCTCCCCGAACATGCTCGTGTCCATTGCTGTCGTGGAGAGAATACATTATCATGAGGATTGGCTTATGGTGGCTCTTATTCTGGGCGTATGCATGCATGTATACTGGGGAGGACAAACGCGGGCTGGTTGGTCTATAGTCTGACAGGCAAATGGGGACAGGTGCTCGGGACAGAGTCAAAGTATTAGAGCAATCTGTTGGGTGAGTGTAATTCCTCGCTTTATTAAGGTATCTCCGCGACTTTTCAAGTTTCAGTTCAGAACCAACACCATTGAGCAATAGTGAGACCGAGCACAGGGGACAAAGGATTGGGAAGTACAGGTGTGGCAAATTATCTGTGCACAAGTGAGTGCCCACACTAGATTATGACTCAAATGTTCTGGTACTTCACGCCGAATGCCTGAGGAGAGCCCAGGGTAAAGAAACCTCAATTCTCCCTTGACAGACTGCTGGCTAATCTTCCTGGAAGCTTAGTATATTCGGATCTGAGGGTGTACGGAAAAAAACAAGTAAGGCCCCAAAGGAAAAATAATCTTCTTCGAGGCTAAATAGCTGTGAGGAAGGAAAAACACATAAGGCCTCTCCATATATGTCCTCCGCCGTAGACAGGTAGTGGAAACTAGCTAAAAAAAACAAACCTTGCAAGTTTCACAGACACCTTGTGACACATCTCTCTCGCTGTTTGCGCCTTCGCCGCAAACACTTTTTATGACTGATCAACTCTCGTCATGAATTCATAGCTCATATTGTGCTCCTAAGGAAAGACGTTATCTCCGAAACTAACCATAGAAGGTAGGTATATATCATCCTTCCCATTATCCTGGGGGTGATATCAGCTTGGGCCTTGTTGAACGGTTCAAGGAAATGGCTCTGTGAGTCGTGAGTTGCTGGGGCTAGTGATGGGAAATTTTTGTTTCGGGAAGAGGATAATACTGGTGTTTTCTGTTTTAGCCTGGATATTCTGATGAAAGGAAGTTTTAGAAGAAGGAGGGAATCTCTCTAGACGGGTTGCAAGCAATGGTGAGAGCTGTTTGCTTGAGTTTATTTCGGTTGGTCCAATGCGGGGTTCAAAGGTTTCTGATACCTACCTTGCAGGAGAGCTATCATAACATCCAGGATTTCCTGTTTTCGGAACGAGGTTTTAGACTATATATACATTTGCTTTTGAAAGGGCAAGATGAGCGGGGGGTCCTGGCGGCACAAAAGAGATTGGGCACACAGGGCGAGTGACTACCCATGAATATAGCTTATACTAGGAATGGCTCTGAAATTCGTGAATGGGAGAAAAGGAGTGGGTCAAAGGATGGTAAGGCTTTTTTTGTCAATATCAGTGTGAATGAAAGTCTTTATAATTATTGAAGGTATGGTAAGATCGAATCTAATTTAACTAGTTTTGTTTATTTGCATGCTCACAGCGCCGGTTTGCTCTGTCCGCTCCTATAATGGTATCGCTCGACATTTCTACCCATAAAATGCATTGGAGAACCCCGGGGAGTCATAGTTTCGACCTAGCAGAGGAAACTCTGAACCTCGAGGACACGGGCTACATCAACATCAGAGTCACCCTATTCCTACGACAGCCAAAAGCAACTCCAGCAAGTCGAAAGTCAGCAAATCGGGACCGCTAAGGATGCTTCAAGGCAACAGGCCTTCTACTCATATTCCATTTCTCAAGAACGCTGTGGGTTTGGCATGGTGTTGGCATGTCGTGCTAAGCTTTAATGCTATAGCCGTGAAGGTTTATATTGACGAAAGAACGGCGGGAGGGATTGCTACACTGGCAAAGGTAGGAACATATCTAAGTTAACTAGAACTCAATTTGGATATCTTGGTGTCGTGTAGATAGGATCAAAGTAGCCATTGTTACGACTCGGTTTTAAGGTGTCTTTTGCCATTTCACCGTGGCTATTTTGATGGCAGAAACTCCCAATGATGGGTGATACCATTATAGAGACGGACAGGGCAAACCAGCCCGTGAGTGATCTCGACTCGGCTTCCACAATAAGTTTACTACCTATGCAGCTATGAGCACTTGATAGAGTAAAAGTTTAAGAGATTCGGTAAACACAGGGAAGTCTTCATGTAAAGTTATAGAATAAGAAGATCAGCGCTTCGTATGCCTTGACTTTGCACTTCAAATACCAGTGATATTATACGTAAACTAGTATAACTTGCTTGCAATATGTACACATGTTCTGATACGATTGTACCGCTTACCGGTATTCTTAATGCACCTTATCATCTTGAAACCCACCATCTCTGGCAACCCTGTAGCCTTCGGGCCCTGAGTCGAAAGCTCGTGGGAAGGAATAGCGTTTTCCCAACACTGTATAAGGTCGGTGCACTGGCCATGTTCGATCTCGTTAACTAGTATTCGCAATCTGGTTAACTGGTCGAACTAAACCTATCGTGGGCTGGCGGATGATATCCGGTGATAATCTGATAAGTGGATCTCAAGATATTATACTGTATCATGCTTTTACTTTCACTGTGTATTTGGAATTGGGGACTAGTAGGAGCATCAATCCAAGAAGAGAATTCCAAAAAGGAACAAAACTAGTAGGCGCTGTGCCTATCCTGATTAATGATTTAAACAATAGGTGGAGTTGAGAGTCAAGAAAATCTATAAACAAGCAGTAATATTGAAAGAAATCAAAAGTTTTACTGCCAACTTACTGCTGATTGGGCTTTCATCCTACCTCCTACTTATGGTCTACTGAGTTTCCCAACAAGACTTTTCTCCAACATATCCTGCTTTTATGCCTATTATTTATTAGTGTACTATTTTCGTAAATCTCACCAAATACTGTTTACACTCTACTCCTAGCCTGCCTTTAGCTCTAATAGGCTGGGGATCTAAGCTTTGAGCACACTTAGTCTTCTGTTCTATCATAAGTTTTATCGAAAAGTTAAAAAAAAAAAGAAAAAAGTAAGTAAGAATAGGTACAAAACCTTATAGAATACTAGCTATGGAATTTGTTTTCACCCCTGGTCTATATAATAGTTGTAATAATGAGGATTTTGATGATATTATGAGCCTATTAATATGGTCTTCTGATAATTGATTTTACTTATTTAAGACAATCTCCTGTATTACTACAACATGATCATGATAATTCTACATATATTGGTAAAAGATTATCCTGCATTTGATGTCAGGGCATGGCATCTAGATATATCCTGTCTATTGGTTATGCTCTCTGTTTCTTGTACATTTAGAGTTGACTCGCTACCACACCAATGTCCCATGTATCCTGTATTGTGACACTCCCTTCACTTGTGTCCTGCATGTCATTTCCTACAGCCTCAATATTTGAATTACACCTTATATATATCTCACTAATTCTACCCTCTAGGAGCTCTACTTTCCTGACTATACTATTCCCAAATCTGAACGCTTTACCTTTGTAGTCAACTTTGTAGACATTCTCTGGGAACCATTTAGGTGGAGATAACCAATATAGACTTAGAGTTGTCTAGGCCAATCGAGATTCGTTTATAGATGGAGATTTATCTAAGAAGGCTTGAAAGTTGCTCGTTTTGTTTGGTTTTGTTTCCGCCATAGCTAGCGCTGCATGTGAATTCTTGTACCGTTAAACAATGAACATATGATATAAAAAAATAAAATAAAATAAAAAGTTGCTCGTTTTGTTTATGACTATGAAGAGCACAAAAAAGTAGAATGAAATTGTAAGAATAATATTATATTGTTAAGGGCTCTTCTCTGCTGCTTGATGATTTCTAAAGCTTGGAAGACACTTCAATATTATATTTCATGTCTGAGTATTTGCAGACTATATCTATCTATTATACAAACTACATACCTCGCTAGTTTGAACTCGCAATATCGGGTATTCCATTGAGGTGTGAACACCTACAGACTCTGAAAACTATTACACCCTCTTTGGTAATTACTATTTCTTTTCTGAAAAACTCTTAGCTTGTAGTAGTAATTGTCTGATTCTCAGAGTCTTGCAGACCTGTAGCCTAGTCCTTGATGGTGGTAGGTGAGGATCGCTCAGTTTCACAACAGATCTGTGAGGTGAGTTGTGTGAAGGGTCGTGAGAATGGTATGGAATCAGACTCGAGAGTGTATAGGAAGGTGGATTTATCCAGGAAAAGTATAACATTTGTGAGTGGAGATCTACCTCTATATATACAAGATTGTGGGTGTGCCTAGTTACACACCGTACTAATACTATGGGGTAATGTGCTAATGCTATGGGGCAATCTCCAACCAGTAGCCCTAATGCTACTACGGACAATCATCTTCTCTCACTCTTTGAACACAAACAACTGATTACTAATGGGATTATTACACTATCACTCCCCCTAATCCCATCCAGTATTCTAACTTGAACTTCATATACACAGAATATATATAGTATGTATGAAGAAAAAACATAAAAATAGTAATAGTGGTATGGGTTAGGAGTACCTGATTCTGATAGCCTAGGAATACCCTAGGCAGGGTAACTTTACCCGAGTTCGAGAATCCTAGTCTCCAACACCCACCTCCGGCCCCCTTATGAGGCCCACGCGTCATCATACACATCAACCTTAGTTGCGTCCTGTGACTATATGGTCACAGAATTAAAGGTGTCAGAATAACACCGTATACGTCGCTGCCGTCCATCCGACCGAGGGCTGTTCACAGGATATATAAGAGGGGACCTCTGGCAAGACCTGAGAACAACGACCGTCTCCGCTACACCTCCGGTGATTGAAATCTCAACACCAGGAAATCATCACCACTTTTTCGCGTCTGGTCTTCCCCCTATGGGGGGGACTAGGCCATCATCTTTTATCTTTTTGCAACGGCAAAACCTCTCTCCTGCTTTCTCTCTTGAGGTCTACCCTCATGAGAACCCTCCTCACTCCCTCCTGGCATCCTCGTCGCTGGGTTTCTCTCCTTCCCCGCTTTTGCTTTAGCCTCGCTTAGCATCAGCACGGTCGGGTTCCTCCTTTTTTCCCTACAACAGACGGCTGGGATTACGGTTTGCGGTACGCAATTCCTATGGATTCCTTCTCCTTCTTCTGCTCGGTTCGGGTCAGTCCCTCTGCTAGGTCCGGGTCTTGTCCCGCTGGTGGGTACGGGTTAGTCCCACGGTCGGGGGTTGGTGGTTGGTTTTCTCAACAGGCTGCGGTCGATTTCGCCTCTTTCCTCCTCACTGCCCTTTATGGTGGTTTTATCTACTGTTGGCACTGGGGGTTAATGGAGACCGCCTAGTTAAGACACGAACACGTTTCCGATAGTTGTTTCGGCATCTGGGTCTACCCCTCCCTCTTCCTCCCTCGGCTCGTTCGGCTGGTATCCTACTACCACCCCTTCGGCTAGCACCCTACTGCTCTCCCAGCTGGCACCTTACTGCCCCCTGGCTAGCACCCTACTGCTCCCCCAGCCGGCACCTTACTGCCACCTCTCTCTGGGGGGCCCCAACCCTGGCTCCTCTCCCTCCGGTTGGTATTGCACTGTCTCCGGTCGGTCGGGATCTCTCCTCGTCAAGCTTTCCCCCTTGGTGGGGGTCGCGCCATAAATCGGTGCACCTGGTCCTCTTGGGCCCGATCGAGGGTTAGCTTTTAAGCGGCCGGCCGTGCTATGGGCATGGTTTGGTGGGTATGAGTTTGGTTTTCTTTGTGGTCAGATTTCCGGGGGGATTTTTCCTTGGGCTTCCTGCTTTTCCTGTCTTGGGTTTCTCTTGGGGCTTGGTTCGTCCGGGTTGTAGGGGGGGCTTGATTCGGGGCGAGATGTGCGGTTGGCTCCATACCAGAGGGGCTTGGGGTTCTTGGTTTTTGCCTCAGACGGAGGAGGGACGCGTGTGTTTACGGTTTTGTTTCCGCCATAGCTAGCGCTGCATGCGAGTTCTTGTACCTTAACAACGAATATATGATATAAAAAAAAAAAAAAAAAAAAAAAAAAATGGCAAGACCTGAGAAGTGGAACGAAGTCAATCCGTCAACTACTCAGGGAGTTACTAGGCTTCAAAGATATGACATCTTTGGCATAGGCCGTCAGAAACGGGACGTTTTCGCAAAAGGTCGAGATATGAATGCTAGGAAGTTCGGGGTAACGAACTAACACATTCACATCCATCCTCCGACAATCAGGAAGAGTCTAGAGCTCCTGTAGATACTACCAAAGAAGCCAACGAGCTCTAAGGAGTGTCGCAACTATGATACAGGGTGTACCGCAGTTGCGGGAATTATGACCAACACAACACGAAGGTCTACCCCCTCTACATAGAACAATCAGGAGTTGCCGACCGAGGAATTATGAGACTATTCAATAGAATGACCTCTCCTCTACGAAGAGAAAGTCATCGGAATAAATTCCATTAGTTAGTTGTTGAGTTATCACAACTAGAAGTCATCGACTCTGGCATATATGCAAAGGCAACTACGCATCAAGACTGATCCTCTTGATGATGAAAAAGACTATTGGAGCTAACATAGTTCGACTTGAGAACTCGGCTACAGGTCTAAGGACCCTGAGAATCAGTGAATTACTACTGGTAACAAGTATGTATTCCAGATAGGAAAATAGTAATCATCGAAGAGGGTGTGATGGTTTTCAGGGTCTCCCGGTGTTTGCACCTTCATTGAGAACTCGACGTTGCATATCAGATTTGAAGAGGTACATATTTTGTATGATAGAGAGATGTAGTCCGCGAATACGGAGACGCGGAATATAAATATCGAAGTGCCTCCCAAGCTTTAGACATCATCAAGCAACGGAGACGAGACCTTAACAAGATAATATTGTTCCTACGATTCTATTCTTGCACTCTTAGTAGTCATAAACGAAATGAGTTGCTTCCGAGCCTTCCTAGACAAATCTCCGTCCTTACAAAAGAATCCTGATTGGCCTAGACAACCTTAAGTCTATACCGGTTGTCTCCGCCTAACAGTATTCCATCTCCCATATCTCCAATATACTGATAAGTTCTTATACTTTTATAACTAACTTGAATCTATTCCAAGCATTGCCACAAACTGGTCATGCTTTGTTTTTTCTGGAGACTTTGAAAATCCATCAGCTAACATATTATCTGTTCTTAAATACTTTATTTCTACTTCCCCTGATGCAATAATTTCCCTTAACTAAAAATAGTGAACTCCAATATGATGGGTTGATGGTCTAAACTGTTCATGTATTAGGCTAGAAATACAGGCTTAGTTGTCGTTAAAAAGTGAAATGAGAGGATATTGAAGTATATTCAAATTGGAATATAATTCTTCCTATAGCATTCTTAACCAAATTCCCTCTTCTGTAGTAAGAGCTATTGCATTAATTCTGTATCTGCTATTGACTTTGTAACAGTTCACTGGTTAAAAGATCTCCAATTTACTACTGCCCCGTAAGGATCTTGGATTCCCAATCCAGTAGTTGATTTTAAGCCATCCTCCTCCCCCATAAGGTCAGCATCCGCAAAGACTAAGAGTCTCAAATCCTTCAGCTTTCTACATCTATTCGCATTCTCTGATGTACTCCATCCCAGTCGCAGGTAATATTTCTTTGTCTTTTAAATGTATCCCAGGATTCTCTTAATAGCTTGCCAATATAATTGTGAGGATTTAGTAGAAAAACATCCCATAAGTCCAACTGCATAGGCAAGGTCTAGGTGTGTTGTGATTGCTGCATATATTAAGCTTCCAACTGCTTCCTGATATATCTGTTGGTCTATACCTAGTTTCTTGTCTGTCTTTTAGTGTAGTTTTGTTTTAGGATCCAGAGAACTTGAAGTAGTACAACCTATTGGAATTTGTGAACGGTAAGATTGTAATAGCAATATAGATTATACGGACGTAATATTAAGAGTATATTACGGGTACGATTCTAGTGAAGAGGTAAGCGGTATGAAGCCAGATTGGTAGAGATTCTTGTTCTTTTTTCTCTTATAAACAAAGCAAGCAGTAGCATCTATTTATACAGGTTTGCATCCTCCGCGTAAACCCTATGTAATAAAGAAATATAATAGAGAGAAACATAAGTACGACTATGTAAAACCGTAACATAAGTAGGAAAAACATAAGGGCAAATGTGTGTGACCCTGAGAATCTACCAAGATATTTCTGTAAAGTATGCGTGAATTAAAGAGGGTATGAGGGAAATTACAATAAGTCTGAAAAAATAATCACGGCTGTAAAGTCTGAGAAAATACGTAAAGATGATAAAATATCGTGTAAATCAAAGAAAGTAACACATGGGTAAATCCTTAATCGTTATCACTGAATATTAATGAAATAACATAAAAAACATATCCTAACTGTAGTGTTCGTTACGGGGCCTCTGGGTGTCTGAAAAACTCAGTTCCCCAGTGTTAGGAGTACCCGATTCCGATAGCCCAGGAGTACCCTAGGTAGGGTAACTTTACCCGAGTTCGAGAATCTTAGTCTCCAACACCCCCCTCCGGCCCCCTTACGGGGGCCCACGCGTCATCATACATATCAACCTGAGTTGCGTCCTGTGACTATGTGGTCACAGAATTGAAGGTGTCAGAATAACACCGTCTACGTCGCTGCCGTCCATCCGACCGAAAGCCGTTCACAGGATATATAAGAGGGGACCTCTGGCTAGACCTGGGAACAACGACCGTCTCCGCTACACCTCCGGTGATTGAAATCTCAACACCAAGGAATCATCACCACTTTTTCGCGTCTAGTCCTCCCCCTATGGGGGGGACTAGGCCATCATCTTTTATCTTTTTGCAATGGCAAAACCTCTCTCCTGCTTTCTCTCTTGAGGTCTACCCTCATGAGAACCCTACTCACTCCCTCCTGGCATCCTCGTCGCTGGGTTTCTCTCCTTCCCCGCTTTTGCTTTAGCCTCGCTTAGCATCAGCACGGTCGGGTTCCTCCTTTTTTCCCTACAACAGACGGCTGGGAATACGGTTTGCGGTACGCGATTCCTATGGATTCCTTCTCCTTCTTCTGCTCGGTTCGGGTCAGTCCCTCTGCTAGGTCCGGGTCTTGTCCCGCTGGTGGGTACGGGTTAGTCCCACGGTCGGGGGTTGGTGGTTGGTTTTCTCTACAGGCTGCGGTCGATCTCGCCTCTCTCCTCCTCACTGCCCTTTACGGTGGTTTTATCTACTGTTGGCACTGGGGGTTAATGGAGACCGCCTAGTTAAGACACGAACACGTTTCCGATAGTTGTTTCGGCATCTGGGTCTACCCCTCCCTCTTCCTCCCTCGGCTCGTTCGGCTGGTATCCTACTACCACCCCTTCGGCTAGCACCCTACTGCTCTCCCAGCTGGCACCTTACTGCCCCCTGGCTAGCACCCTACTGCTCCCCCAGCCGGCACCTTACTGCCACCTCTCTCTGGGGGGCCCCAGCCCTGGCTCCTCTCCCTCCGGTTGGTATTGCACTGTCTCCGGTCGGTCGGGATCTCTCCTCGTCAAGCTTTCCCCCTTGGTGGGGGTCGCGCCATAAATCGGTGCACCTGGTCCTCTTGGGCCCGATCGAGGGTTAGCTTTTAAGCGGCCGGCCGTGCTATGGGCATGGTTTGGTGGGTATGAGTTTGGTTTTTTTTTTTGTGGTGAGATTTCCGGGGGGATTTTTCCTTGGGCTTCCTGCTTTTCCTGTCTTGGGTTTCTCTTGGGGCTTGGTTCGTCCGGGTTGTAGGGGGGGCTTGATTCGGGGCGAGATGTGCGGTTGGCTCCATACCAGAGGGGCTTGGGGTTCTTGGTTTTTGCCTCAGACGGAGGAGGGATGCGTGTGTTTACGGTTTTGTTTTTGCCATAGCTAGCGCTGCATGCAAGTTCTTGTACCTTAAACAACGAATATATGATATAAAAAAAAAAAAAAAAAAAAAAAAAAAAAAAAAAAAAAAAAAAAATGGCTAGACCTGGGAAGTGGAACGAAGTCAATCCGTCAACTACTCAGGGAGTTACAAGGCTTCAAAGATATGATATCTTTGGCATGGGCCGTAAGTAACAGGACGTTTCCGCACAAGGTCATGAGATGAATGTTAGGAGGTTCGGGACAACGAACCAACACATTCACATCCACCCTTCGACGATTAGAAAGAGTCTAGAGCTCCTGGAAAGACTACCAAAGAAGCCAATGAGCTTCAAGGAGTGTTGTAACTATCATAAGAGGTGTACCGCAGTTGCGGGATTTACAACCAACACAACACGAAGGTCCACCCCCTCTACATAGAACAATCAAGAGTTGCCGACCGAGGAATTATGAGACTATTCAATAGAATGACCTCTCCTCTACGAGATGAGAGTCATCCGAATGAATTCTATCGGTTAGTTGTTGAGTTATCACAACTAGAAGTCATCGACTCCGGCATATCTACAGATGCAGTCTCGTACCAAGACTGATCCTCTTGGTAACGAAAAGAACTATTGGAGCCAACAGAGTTCGACTTGAGAACTCGGCTACAGGTCTATAGACTCTGAGGATCGAATAATTACTACTGGTGACAAGTATGTCTCCCGGGCAGGAAATAGTAATTACCGAAGATGATGTGATGGTTTTCAGGGTCTCCCGGTGTCCGCACCGTCATGGAGAACTCGACGTCGCGCATAAGACTTGAAGAGGTACATATTTTGTATGCTAGATAGATGTAGCCCGCGAACACTCAGACGCGGAATATAAATATTGAAGTGCCTCCCAAGCTTTAGACATCATCAAGCAACGGAGAAGAGACCTTAACAATATAATATTGTTCTTACGATTCTATCCTACTTTCTTGCTGTTAGGAGTACCCGATTCCGATAGCCTAGGAGTACGCTAGGTAGGGTAACTTTACCCGAAACCGAGAATCTTAGTCTCCAACACCCCCCTCCGGCCCCCTTACGGGGCCCGCGCGTCATCATACACATCAACCTTTGTTGCGTCCTGTGACTATATGGTCACAGAATTAAAGGTGTCAGAATAACACCGTATACGTCGCTGCCGTCCATCCGACCGAACGCCGTTCGCAGGATATATAAGAGGGGACCTCTGGCAAGACCTGAGAAGTGGAACGAAGTCAATCCGTCAACTACTCAGGGAGTTACTAGGCTTCAAAGATGAGACATCTTTGACAAGGGCCGTAAGTAACGGGACGTTTTCGCACAAGGTCATCAGATGAATGATAGAAGGTTCGGGATAACGAACCAATGCATTCACATCCACCCTTCGACGATTAGAAAAAGTCTAGAGCTCTTGGAAACACTACCAAAGAAGCCAGCGAGCTTCGAGGAGTGTTGCAACTATGATAAGAGGTGTACCGCAGTTGCGGGATTTACAACCAACATAACATGAAGGTCCACCCCCTCTACATAGAACAATCAGGAGTTGCCGACCGAGGAATTATGAGACTACTCAATAGAATGGCCTCTCCTCTATGAGAAGAGAGTCATCAGAATGAATTCTATCGGTTAGTTGTTGAGTTATCACAACTAGAAGTCATCGACTTCGGCATGTCTACAGATGCAGTCTCGTACCAAGACTGATCCTCTTGGTAACGAAAAAGAACTATTGGAGCCAACAGAGTTCGACTTGAGAACTCGGCTACAGGTCCATAGACTCTGAGGATCGGATAATTATTACTGGTGACAAGCATGTCTCCCGGGCAAGAAATAGTAATTACTGAAGATGGTATGATGGTTTTCAGGGTCTCCCGGTGTTCGCACCATCATGGAGAACTCGACGTTGTGCATAAGAATTGAAGAGGTACATATTTTGTATGCTAGATAGATGTAGCCCGCGAACAATCAGACGCGGAATATAAATATCGAAGTGCCTCCCAAGCTTTAGACATCATCAAGCAACAGAGAAGAGACCTTAACAATATAACATTGTTCTTACGATTCTATCCTATTTTCTTGCACTCTTAGTAGTCATAAACGAAACGAGTTGCTTTCGAGCCTTCCTAGACAAATCTCCGTCTACACGAAAAGAATCCCGATTGGCCTAGACAACCGTAAGTCTATACCGGTTGTCTTCGCCTAACACTTGCACTCTTAGTAGTCATAAACGAAACGAGTTGCTTCCGAGCCTTCCTAGACAAATCTCCGTCTACATGAAAGAATCCCGATTGGTCTAGACAACCATAAGTCTATACCGGTTGTCTCCGCCTAACACCCTGTCAAAAACCCCGCCCTGGCCTGCTTCATGGCCGTGAGCAGGGCGGGATTTTTTCTCTTTTTTGACCTCCATCCCCACCCCCGCTCATGCCCTAGGCGGGCCCCTGCTAATCTTTGGTGGTACGGGGTGGTAGGGTTGGGCCCTAGAGGCTGGGCGGGATGGGGAGAAGAAAAAAAATACAGGCTCCGGGCCTCGTAACGGCTGGGCCTCCAAGAGCAAAACCCGCCTCTCCCCATCCTGTAATGAATACTACCTAACTGTAGTAATGTATATGGTGTTTAGGTATGCCGAAACACTAACTAAGTATGAGAGAATATACGCTATTATCAAGGAAACATAACTTATGAAACGAATCAAGAAATTTCAACACAACCTTTACAGTTTGTCATTGAAAAAAGATGCAACACCTTCTCCAAATAGACCTCCTGACTGAGAAAAAGATATTTCTCATTCCGATTTCATTCTATCAGCATACTAAGGAAGAACTTTACATTGTCCAAGTCCCTTATCTGAAATCGGCCTTGAATTTGGAGTCGCATCTTTGTAATTTCAGTTGGAGTACCAATTAGAAGTAAGTCATCTACCCATGCAATAATGGTTGCTCCTGTCATAGTGGTGCATATCCCGGCTGTGTACTTGGAAGAACTCATTCCCATTTGTTGTATAAAGTAGGATTGAAGAGTGTGGTACCAATTGTGCCCCACTTGTTTGAGACTATGAAGACTTTTCTTTAACTTCACCACCAATAGCCGGTTCCCCTCCTATTTTGCTGCTGCTCTTAGTCAGGCAAAGCAAGTATGACTCCAAAGTAAGTGTGACACTCCAGTTTTTATTTTTTATTTTTATTTAATCTCTCTCTATCTCCCCTATCTTTCCATTTCTCTAATATTAGTGTATTTTGAATAGTTCATTGCCTGTCTAGATAGTTAGATGAAATAATAAATTTCAATCTCAGTATATTGATTCATCTTTGTTATCTTCAAGCTGCTTTAAATGATAACACAATTTTAGTATTATGATATATTTATTGAATTTTAATGTCAGATCTTATTGAAGTCCCAGTTAGTGAATAGAAGGAGTACTTGAATTGCATAATAGTATCATATAGTAATAGGAGGAGCAAAGTGAGAAGACTATTACTGCAGCACAGATTTTCAATGCTAGTGTATCAACTATTGAAACTTAAATTGGGGAAAATCAAAAGTATAGAACAAATTTCCATTGGAAAATTGAAAAAGAAAACATCATTACTGTAGATGCAGTAAGACTTTGGAAAAGGAAAGGGAAGAAGAAGAAAGAGCAATAGCATTTAAAAGGGGCTAGAAGAATGTTCAGGTTTCAATTAACAGGAAGAGGGAACTATTAAATTATTCTGGTATTAATGCTTACAAGGTTACAAAAGAGTAGAAAAGTAAATTGAGAATATTTGTGGTCAGACTGGAACTATTCCAATGGAGCTGCTAATTCCAATTTCCGAACTGGTGAGAAGCCTCAGTACAGAAGACTTTAAGTCCCATTACCCACTATCTGAATTATTACAAGTTCCATTGCTACTTAATGCAATACCAAGTTCAGTAATTGGTGTAATAAATATATAATTACAAGTAGTTGGCAATGAAGCTGAAGACAAGAGAATTCATTAGAGAAAAGAAAGGATAGGTGATGCACATATTAGGATTTATAAGATAGAATTTGAAGTTGAGAGTAGAGGAGATTCTAATGAGGATTTGATTGGTAAATCAGATTCAGATTCCTCATACCTGTCAGGTGATTCAATTGTAAGAAATCCTGATTTTCGGACCTTAAGCTAAAACATTGTATGAGTAGCTATAACAGAAATTGGTGTATGTATTGAATAATAGGTACTTTGTAGGCCTGTTGGGCAAAACAAAAATAAAAAAAAAAAAAACTGGAGCATCACACTTGCTTTGTCTGACTATGAGCAATAGTGAAATAGGAGGGGAACCAGCTATCACTACCTTATCTTTTTCATCTTTCATTTCTGATTCTCGCAACTTTACAGTTTTACGACCAGTAACTGTGAACTCATTTGGTAGGCATAGGTAGATATCTTCCATGATCTCACTTTCTAGGAAAGTAGTTACAATATCCAATTAGACTATCTCCTTATCTTCTGTAGCGGCTTTTGACAAAACAAGTTGAATTACAGTATAAGAAATTGTAGGTAAATAGGTCTCAGTAAAGTCAATCCCAAGGCGTTGGTGGGAGCCATAGGCAATAAGTCTCGCTTTGTACCTTGTTACTTTGCCATCCTCACCAACCTTTTCCTGTAGTACAGTCGTGTCCGGAAAGTCCTCATACCCTCGCATGGCAACAGCGATACCACCACCCCCAACCATAAGAAATTCAAAAAAAATGTAAAAAACTCAATTGAAAGAATCATGATAGTATAGCTAATAGATAATAAAAAAACATTTTTACCATTTTGTATGACCTCCATCTGCATCCAGTACAGCTTGCATTCTCTCTGGCATCCTATCCACCCATCCATCCAACTTCTCTTGGGGAATTAAATCCCACTCCTCCTTTGCTGCTTCAAACAGTTCAGCAGCACTGTGAGGCCTTCTTTCCAGTCTGGAGAATCTCTTGGTAAGGGCTCTTTTGAGTAGTGCCCAAGTATTCTCAATTGGATTGAGATCTGGTGAGTTGGGTGGCCAAGGGAGTTTTTTGTAACCACACTCTGCCTCCAATTTTCGATTTTCCTCACCAGCATGCCAGGAGGCATTGTCTGCAGCTAGGTAGATGTTTTCAGAGGGTCTATCCAGACCTTCTATAAAAGGGATGAGGTGTGGCTGGTGGATTTCAGTTGCATATTGGTGGGAATTGAGGCCAAGTCTGTCTCTTTTGCTGGTCCTTTCCTCCTCCCCCCTCTTTCTCACAAGAATTAACTCAGTCCTGCCACCCTTCATGATTGCAGCATAGACCCCAATACTAGTCCTCCCAGACTTAAAGCTAGGCTTCAAGTTTTTTTCTTCCAACTCTTCACCAGGTCTAACTCTGACCTTTCTACCAGTTGGATTTGGATCATAAACAATAGTTGCTTCATCCACAAAAACAACCCAATTCCATGCCCCTTTCCAGTTCCTCCTCTTCCTAGCAAACTCCTTTCTCTTCTCCTTTTGTCCTTTTTTCCAAAAAGGTTTCTTTCTGGGTATCAGAAGTTTAAAACCAGCCTCTTAGATGATCTTATCCACAGTGGTCTTTCCAAGACCAATATTCGCTTTTCTGGTAGTGTCGCGTAACGCTAAATGAGGCTCGGCATCGATAATAGACTCCAGTATCTTCTTATTTGTGTCGGTAATCTTGGTTGGTCTGCCAGTTCTTTTTGCATCATGGGTGTTTCCACCCCTGGATTTGGCTCTTTTGACCACAGACTGAACAGTTTGCTTGGAGATGCCCAAAGTCTTAGAAATTTTATAATACCCTATATCAGTATGTTTATACAGGGTATAGATTTCTTTATTGAGGTCTTTTCTAGCTCTGAGGGTATGTGGTGGGGTCATGGTGAGGGGGGTTGTTGAGGTGAGGGGGTGGTGATGCGTTGCTATGCAAGGGTATGAAGACTTTCCAGACACGACTGTACCATGCGGGAGATAAATTAGTTTAGTTCCTATCAGCAGTTGTCCTGAGTCTACTACCTCCCATATATGATGATTCTCCAGTGACTCTAATTCACTGTTAATTGCCTCAATCCATTTCTCCTGATCTTGACTCTTCAAAGCTTCTCCAATACTACTTGGTCTTACATTCACCATAAAGACCAAGTCTGTTTGAAGAACTGAGTTTGCTGCCTCTATATCAGATTCTTCTTCCCGTGGTATAATATGGCAAGTCTACCTTGATGTCCTATCCTGCTGATCTGAGTCGTCTGGTACTTGAAGGTTCCGTCAGCTGTTAATCTCACGTTTTCGCTGTGCTGATCTCTTCCAATAGGCACCAAGATTAGAGTATAGTGACTTCACAGCTCTAATTCTTCTCTGCTCTGGTGTTACTGTGCCTTCTTCATTGTTTATCAGTGGAGCGACTTGTATAGAAGAACTTGTATTGGGTATCACTTGTGTACAACGACTGTCTCCGCTACACCTCCGGTGATTGAAATCTCAACACCAAGGAATTCTCACCACTTTTCACGTCTGGTCCGCCCCCTACGGGGGGACTAGGCCATCATCTTTTATCTTTCTGCAATGGCAAAACTTCTCTCCTGCTTTCTCTCTTGAGGTCTACCCTCATGAGACCCCTCCTTACACCTTCCTGGTGTCCTCGTCGCTGGGTCTCTCTCCTTCCCTGCTTTTGCTTTAGCCTCGCTTAGCATCAGCACGGTCGGGTTCCTCCTGTTTCCCTTCAACAGACGGCTGGGAATACGGTTTGCGGTACGTGATTACATTGGATTCCTTCTCCTCTCCTCTGGTCAGTTCGGGTCAGTCCCTCTGCTGGGTCCGGGTTTTGTCCCGCTGGTGGGTACGGGTTAGTCTCACGGTCGGGGGTTAGTGGTTGGTTTTCTCAATAGGCTACGGTCGAATTCGCCCGTCTCCTCCTCTCTGCCCTTTATGGTGGCTGTGTCTACTGTGGGCACTGGGGATTAATGGAGACCGCCTAGTTAAGACACGAACACGTTTCCGATAGTTGTTTCGGCATCTGGGTCTACCCCTCCATCTCCCTCCCTCGGTTCGTTCAGCTGGTATCCTACTGCCACCCTCCTTGGCCGGCATCCTACTGCCACCCTCCTTGGCCGGCATTCTACTGCCACCCTCCTCGGCCGGCATCCTACTGCCACCCTCCTCGGCCGGCATCCTACTGCCACCCTCCTCGGCCGGCATCCTACTGCCACCCTCCTCGGCCGGCATCCTACTGCCACCCTCCTCGGCCGGCATCCTACTGCCACCCTCCTCGGCCGGCATCCTACTGCCACCCTCCTCAGCCGGCATCCTACTGCCACCCTCCTCGGCCGGCATCCTACTGCCACCCTCCTCGGCCGGCATCCTACTGCCACCCTCCACGGCCGGCATCCTACTGTCACCCTCCTCGGCCGGCATCCTACTGCCACCCTCCTCGGCCGGCATCCTACTGCCACCCTCCTCGGCCGGCATCCTACTGCCACCCTCCTCGGCCGGCATCCTACTGCCACCCTCCTCGGCCGGCATCCTACTGCCACCCTCCTCGGCCGGCATCCTACTGCCATTCTTTTCGGCTAGCACCCTACTGCTCCCCTGAGCTTGCACCTTACTGCTACCGCTCTCTGGGGGGCCTCAGCCCTGGCTCCTCTCCCTCCGATTGGTATTGCACTGTCTCCGGTTGGTCGGGTTCCATCCTTGTCAAGTTTCCCCCTCGCTGAGGGTCGTGCCATTACTCGGTACACCTGGTCCTTTCTTGGGCCCAATCTAGGGTTAGCAGTTTAGTGGCTGGCCGTGCTATGGGCATGGTTTGGTGGGTATGGGTTTGGTTTTTCTTTGTGCCTTCGGGCTGAGATTTCCGGAGGGATTTTTCCTTGGGCTTCCTGCTTTTCTTGTTTTGGGTTACTCTTGGGACTTAGTTCGTCTGGGTTGTAAGGGGGGCTTGATTCGCGGCGAGATGTGTGGTCGGCTCCATACCAGAGGGACTTGGAGTTCTTGGTTTTTGCCTCAGACGGAGGAGGGACGCGCGTGTTTACAGGTTTTGTTTTTGCCATAGCTAGCGCTGCATGCAGGTTCTTGTACCTTAAACAACGAATATATGATTTAAAAAAAAAAAAAAAAAAAAGAAAAAAAAGGGTACCACTTGTGTACACGCTCCGCGCACTCTATTTTCCTGACCGTAACTTTCTTATGCATTCTCAACACCATCGCGTCTGGTGTGACTCCTCACTTTTGCACGCCTACCTCCCTCCCGCTTAGGCTTCAAGTCTCTGCTTCGCGCTCCAATGTCCGACATTGGTTCCGCCCACCCCTCTAGGGCGAGCTCTGCTCAGCCCCTCCACCCCGCAGTCTTCGCGATCCCGGCCCTCCTACAGTCCTTACAGCCTGGCGTTAGAGATGCTTTCTCCTGCGTCCCCCCTCTCATCTCGTCAGACATTCGCGACCTCAGTGAAGGCAAGGCCGTCCTCATCCTCTTCCTAGTTGCCACCCTCAATGGTCTTGCCACCACCAACGAACGAATCGACCTCCTCGCTGCTAAAGTTCAGGGGCAGTCTGACGGTGTTTCCGCCACTCAGGCCCCCTCGCTTTCATCCCTAGCTCCTATTGAGTCAGCTCTGCGTGACCTGTCACAAAGGCTTTCCCAACCACCGCCCCCACGTCAGCAAGCTCCAGCGCCTCCAGCTCCGCCCCATACTCGTAAAGGGAAAGAAGTTCCTCCCTCAGCCCCACCCCCCCAGGCCAACATAGCACAACTTCCTGCTGTCCCACACCCCTAACTGGCCCCCTCCTGCACACCCCTTTATCAGGTTGGAGCGATTGTGGACGCGTATGACCTTGACACCCCCCGGACCAGTTATTTTGGCCTTGGTATTAAGGTTGGTCATGATTTGGAGATAGTTTTAAATATTATCTTCGTATTCAACTTTTTCCATATCCTGGACCAACTGTCTTCCCTCTTCGATCGAAGTGAATCGTTCTGTAAACTCATGGTCAAACCATCTCCATGTGGCCTGGCCGATATCTTGTTCTACTCCATGGAGGCCATCCATAGCTCTGCGATACCACATTGCCACCGGGTTGACTAAATCCCCTTTAGCTCTTCCTAGAGAAAAGATGACCAGTTCTTAGTTACTTTCCCAAGTTCTAGGATTTCTTTCGAAGTAATCCACAAATTGTAGTAACCAATAGGGCACACATGTAAAGGTTTTGCTTCCAAAAATGGGGGTGCGTCAGGTGGTTATTTGTTGGTTAATGCAAAGGCTTCTGCCAATACATCCGCTGTTCCACGATGTTCGGGTATCAAGCTGCGGCTAAATCTGG
The DNA here is from genome assembly GCA_006112555.1 of Tuber indicum. Classification (NCBI taxonomy): domain Eukaryota; kingdom Fungi; phylum Ascomycota; class Pezizomycetes; order Pezizales; family Tuberaceae; genus Tuber; species Tuber indicum. Next base: position 146,066 of record VBSK01000041.1, read on the forward strand.
ATGGACCTCAACCACGTCTTCCTGTAATGAGACTCCGCTGAGTACTATTACAATTAGCAAAACCTATACCCATACCGGTGTCAAGAGACTACCGCAGTAGGGATGGCGGTAGACTTAGGTCTACCGAGTAGAGGTACCGGTGGTTAGGTACCTCAGCTGGGCATACTAGACTATAGCAAAGGTATAAAGGCACTAGTAAAGGTTGGGGGTTACCCTACTCTGAAGGGTAACCAAAGTAGACAATTTGGGAGTTACCCTGAATTACTCGACGGAGAGTCCAGGTAGAGTTACCCTACCTTCTTACTTGGGTTACCCTACCTTGCGCTATGGGTTACTGTGCTATGGAGTCAAATTGCCCTTCCTTGAAAGTAACTTGTTACACAGGATTTCGGGGGAAGTTACTAGATTGTTTGTCACGCGAAACTATGTAGGATGTTCGAATCCTAGATTGTGCGGATCACTCCAGCACGGCCAGTTGAGCTCCGAAGAAGCTGTAACTTGGAGGTGTAGTTGGTAACACCCCCCTCCGGCTCCGTTCTAAGTCCCTAGCGTCATGGGCTACAGCCTGAAGATTTACTGTAAGTCTAGTGAAAAAATCTCCAAGTGGTGATATTGCTGTAACTCCATATGTGCTCACACCGTCCGTCCGACCGGGGGCTATTCGCAGGATATAGGAAGGGGTAGAGGAGAACCTGGAGAATAGCCTCCAAGTGGTTTGGTATAAAACGCAACAAAACTGACAGAGTAATGCTGGTTTGAAGTCGAGAGCAGTATGTGAGGTTACCAGTGACCTCTAGGCGAGGTAACCAAAGTCCATTGCCCCAAAAGTGTAATAGTATTGGAGAATCGTTAAGAACACTGAGACACTAGTCCAAGGTCACGATAAGACCTACTTCTAGGAGGGTTGACTGTGGGTAGCGCCTATTGTTAGTCAACCTCCCGAGTAGTCTATCGGGGGAGCTACATGGCTATCTTCTGGAATGCTATGGAAATTAGTAGAACCGGATAGATGTTCAGGGGCCGTGAATGCTTGAAGAAGATTAAGTGTATATAGGTAGAGAGTTCCATAGTTGGTATAGTATCCGCATTGGCATGACAGCTCACCACTGGCATGGCCAAGATATGAAGAGTTTTTTCTCCTGCGGTTGCATTGGAGATGCAGCGGCTAAAACACTTCTATCGGGCAGATGTTAGAACACTACCGAGTGGTCTAGTTTACAACGCAGGATCTTTGGTCCAACCCGTAGAGGTTCGCTAGACAGCCCACGGGAGTTGGGTGCTCGCGAACGCAGAGTAGTGATGGGGAGTAGCTGGCAGTATACTAAACCTACTTAAGTATATGCGAGTTCTCCTCTACTCTGGTAATCAACTACCTCTCGAGATCAGGACTTAATTGAGTAAAGCTGTGGCTAAACGCTATGAAGTTTTACCGTTTTGTTTTTTCAAATCTACTGTTGATTACCTTTTTTTTTACTTTAGAAAGAACACTTCAGTGCGGTCGCAACCTTGGGATCCATCTTCTCAGAGGGAGCCCCCGTTACACTTCCTCCATTCCCTCCTTTATTATTACTCCTATCATCATCTGGGTCACCCCCTGGTACCGCTGGTGTGGGAGGTTCTCTCTCTTTTTGCTTCCCTTTGTCATGGGAAGGCCCCTCTGGAGGGATACTTCCCTCTCTTGCTTCTGCCCAACTCTCAGGGACTGATTCAAATGCTACCTGTCGACCAGTTGGTCGAATCGGTAAGAGCTCAGTTATCTAATCTTTCAGCAATTCTAGAGTATCTAAGATACGAGTTTGGTCTTGCTGTATTTTTCGAGTGAAGTCTCTGTAGCTCTTAGCCTCGCGTTCTTGTCTTTCAGCAAAGTTGGATATCATGGCTCTGAGTGCCATATTTTGTTGGAATTAGTTATCCTTGAATGCCTGGAAATCACATTCCAGGGTGAGGTCTCTTTCTAGGGCTTGATGCAATTAAGAAGTTACTCCCTCATAACACTCATGTCGAGCATCTTGCTGCGCCAATTTACCAGCAATGTGCTTCCTCAGCTGGGTTTGGATATCCCGAATATTGGCTTCTACTAAGACACACTGCTCTAATATGACCGATATGTTGTTATCATGCTGATTTTGGCCTCCCAATAATTGCTGTTGGACTTTAATCAACCCTCTTAGATTTTCCTGAGAATCTGCAAACAGGGTTTCAAACGCAATATTGGAGGTATCGATACTGGTAGTAATGTCTTGACAAATCAACCAATAACTACTCCTAACGGAGCCGCCAGTCTTGCGAGATCGATGGTGTGAGTATTTGTTCGTAGTGTAGTGGATCTGGAATGAGGAGATGTTGCTATTGATAATGGTGCAATACTAGGGGTTCTTCCTCTCCTTCTTGGATCTCAAAGAACTCGACCCAGAGTTGTAAGATTACTGAAGGCACTGGGTCTGTTGTCCCCTGAAGTATCCATCGGCTCCACAGGACCGATCTACTTTGGAGGTTGCGACATCTTCTTTTTCGTAGGATTATTTGCTATAAGCCGAGATAACCAGTTCTCATTGCCCGAGACAATGGTAGTAGAGGTAAACAGCTAGACACTTGGTGTCTTGCCGTATCATGCAGTGAGGAGGTAATGTGAACCATGGTTCACTCATAGGTAGAGAGTCTTGGTATTAGGCGGAGAGAACCGGTATAGAATTAAGGTTGTCTAGGCCAATCAGAATTCTTTCGTATAGACGGAGATTTGTCTAGGAAGTGTCGGAAGCAACTCGTTTCATTTTGACTACTAAGAGCGCAAGAAAGTAGGATAGAATCGTAAGAACAATATTTTATTGTTAAGGTCTCTTCTCCGTTGCTTGATGATGTCTAAAGCTTGTGAGGCACTTCGATATTTATATTCCGCTTCTGAGTGATCGCGGACTACATCTATTTAACATACAAAATATGTACCACTTCGAATCTAACACGCAACGTCGAGTTCTCCATGAAGGTGCGAATACTGGGAGACGCTGAAAACTATCACACCCTCTTCGGTAATTACTATTTTCCTATCTGGAAGACAAACTTGTTACCAGTAGTAATTTACTGAGTCTCAGAGTCCTTAGACCTGCAGCTGAGTTCTCACGTCGAACTATGTTGGATCCAATGATCCTTTTCGTCATCAAGAGGATCAGTCTTGATACGAAATTGCCTTTGCATATATACTGGAGTCGATGACTTCTAGTTGTGATAACTCAACAACTAACTGATGGAATTTATTCCGATGACTCTCTCTTTATAGAGGAGAGGTCATTCTATTGAATAGTCTCATAATTCCTCGGTCGGCAACTCCTGGTTTTTCTATGTAGAGGGGGTGGACCTTCATGTCCTGTTGGTCATAACTCCCGCAACTGCGGTTCACCCCGTATCATAGTTGCAACACTTCCTAGAGCTCGTTGGTTTCTTTGGTAATGCCTGCAGGAGCTCTAGACTCTTTCTGATTATTGGAGGGTGAATGTGAATGCGTTGGTTCGTTACCCCGAACCTCCTAATATACATATCTTGACTTTCTGCGAAAACGTCCCATTACTTATGGCCTATACCCAAGGCGTTATATCTTTGAAGCCTAGTAACTCACTGAGTAGCTGGCCGATTGACTTAGTTCCACTTTGCAGGTCTTGCCATTTTTTTTTTTTTTTTTTATATCATATATTCGTTGTTTAAGATACAAGAACCTGCATGCAGCGCTAGCTATGGTAAAAACAAAACCTGTAAACACGCTCGTCCCTCCTCCGTCTGAGGCAAAAACCAAGAACCCCAAGCCCCTCTGGTATGGAGCCAACCGCACATCTCGCCCCGAATCAATCCCCCCTTACAACTCAGACGAACTAAACCCCAAGAGAAAACCAAAACAGGAAAAGCAGGAAGCCCAAGGAAAAATCCCCCTGGAAATCTCAGCCCGAAGGCACAAAGGAAAACCAAACTCATACCCACTAAGCCATGCCCATAGCACGGCCGGCCGCCAAGAAGCTAACCCTAGATTGGGCCCAAGAAAGGACCAGGTGTACCGAGTAGTGGCGCGACCCCCACCGAGGGGGAAACTTGACGAGGATGGAACCCGACCGACCGGAGAAAGTGCAATACCAATCGGAGGGAGAGGAGCCAGGGCTGAGGCCCCCCAGAGAGAGGTAGCAGTAAGGTACAAGTGCAGGGGAGCAGTAGGGTGCTAGCTGGAGGTGGTAGTAGGGTACCAGCTGGGTGGCAGTAAGGTGCTAGCTGGGGGAGCAGTAGGGTGCTAGCCGAAGAGGTGGTAGTAGAGTACCAGCCGGGGGGCAGTAAGGTGCCAGCTGGGCGGGGAGCAGTAGGGTGCTAGCCGAGAGGGATGGCAGTGGGATGCTGGCCGAGGAGGGTGGCAGTAGGATACCAGCTGAACGAACCGAGGGAGAAAGAGGGAGGGGTAGACCCAGATGCCGAAACAACCATCGGAAACGTGTTCATGTCTTAACTAGGCGGTCTCCATTAATCCCCGGTGCCCACAATAGACAAAGCCACCATAAAGGGCAGAGAGGAGGAGAGAGCCAAATTGGACCTTAGCCTGTTGAGAAAACCAACCACCAACCCCCGACCGTGGGATTAACCCGTACCCACCAGTGGGACGAAACCCGGACCCAGCAGAGGGACTGACCCGAACCGATCAGAGGAAAGGAGAAGGAATCCATTGTAATCGCGTACCGCAAACCGTATTCCCAGCCGTTGGCATGTCTTGCCAGAGGTCCCCTCTTATATTTACTGCGAATAGCTTTCAGTCTGGGGGACACCAGCGACGTATATGGTGTTATTCTGACACCTTCAATATTGTGACCATATAGTTACAGGACGCAACTAAGGTTGATGTGTGTGATAACGCATGGGCCCCGTCAGGGGGCCGGAGGGGGGTGTTCGAGACTAAGATTCTCGAACTGTGGTAATGTTACCCCACCCAGGGTACTCCTAGACTATCGGAATCGGGTACTCCTAACACTTGGTAACCAGGAGATCTAATAATATACTGTTAGGCGGAGACCACCGGTATAGATTTAGGGTTGTCTAGGCCAATCGAGATTCGTTCTTATAGACGGAGATTTGTGTCTAGGAAGGCTCTGAAGCAACTTGTTTTGTTTATGACTACTAGGAGTGCAAGAAAGTAGAATAGAATCGTAAGAATAATATTATATTATTAAGGTCTCTTCTTCATTGCTTGATGATGTCTAAAGCTTGAGAGGCACTTCGATATTTATATCCCACATCTGAGTGTTCGCGGACTACATCTATCTAACATACAAAACATGTACATCTTCAATTTAGCTCCCAACGTCGAGTACTCCCTAAAGGTGCCAGCAATAGGAGACCCTGAAAATCATTACACCCTCTTCGATAATTACTATTTTTTTTGATCTGGAAGCCATATTTGTCACTAGTAGTAATTGTCCGATCCTCAGAAATATTAGACCCGTAGCCGAGTTCTCTAGTCGAACTATGTTGGCTCCAATGGTCCTTTCCATTGTCAAGAGGATCAGTCTTGATAGTTGTTACCTTTGCAAATATGCCGGAGTCGGTGACTTCTAGTTGTGATAACTTAACAACTAAGCTATGGAATTCGTTCTGATGACTCTTTCTTCCTAGAGGACAGGTCCTTCTATTGAATAGTCTCATAATTCCTCAGTCGGCAACTCTTGGTTGTTCTATGTAGAGGGGATGCCAGTGGACCTTTCTGTCATGTTGGTCATTATTCCCGCGATGGCAGTGCACCCCATATCATAGTTGCAACACTTCTTGGAGATCATTGGCTTCTTTGGTAGTGTCTTCCAGGAGTTCTAGACTATTTCTGATTATCAAAGAGTAGATGTGAATGTGTTGGTTCTTTGTCTCAAACCTTCTAGTATTCAAATCACGTCCTTGTGCGAAAACGTCCTGTTACTTACAGACTATGCCAAGAACGTCATATGTTTCAAGCCTAGTATCTCCCTGAGTAGTTGACGGATTGACTTTGTTCCACTTCTCAGGTCTTGCCAGAGGTCCCCCCTTATATATACTATGAACAGTGTTCGGTCGGACGGACGGCAGTGACATATACGGTGTTATTCTGACACCTTTAATTCTGTAGCCATATAGTCACAGGACGTAACTAAGGTTGATATATATGATGACCCATGGGCCCTGTAAGGAGGCCGGAGGGGGGTGTTAGAGACTAAGATTCTCGAACTCGCGTAAGGTTACCCTACTTAGGGTACTCCTAGGCTATCAAAATTGGATACTCCTAACAAGAACACACTATTCAAGGTGTTTGTCGCTGTATCAAGAGTTCTAGTGAGTCTGATAAGCTTGAAAGGGACCGTGAAACGTCACTTCTTGAATGTTGAACGTCTTTCTAAGCCTGTACGAAATAGTACAGGTGTACGGTTACAATAAGGTTACAGAATAAGCTTGTTCATGTGCAAAGTAAGTCGAACAAACATGAACAAGCTTTTCAATAGCGGATTGAGGTACAGCAATGTGATTGGTGGTCCAGGGACTACCCCTGATCTATTGGTATAGATTCGGATAAGGAAAATTCACCTATAGGCAATTGATATGAGGTTTAGCACTTTCAAAATCGTCAATGAGCTGAACAACGTTCAAGATCTTAACAGTAAAATTCTCGTAGTTTGTACTACGATAAATATAGAAAATCAAGGCAAGATGTTCTCGTGATAAAAAGCGCTGAGTTTAGTGCAGGTTAGGTTGTGGAAAGGGAGTTTAGGGCCAAAGAACAGACACGATCTGTACACTCGTTATAATTTTGCTCAGGGGTTGGAGAAAAAACACGGCAGCACCTACGGGCCATACCGTATATCTGGATAGTTTTCTGTTTTTTTTCTCTCCCTGCCATATCTCTAACTTTAAGATCAAGAAGGACGAGGTCTGTCCCATTTGTATCTTTTCACATACTATCTATCTCTATATTGCAGCTTCGATTGGGAAACTAGCTATCTGATTGCCTCACACGTTTAAGTACAAGGTCAGATCAGTCTTGATGTAAGTTTAGTTTGTTCACATCTTGGTTGTACTGTTTCCCGTTAAAACTAATATCTTACAGAATGGTATAAGAGTCCCAATGCTCGTACTGTAGGAAAAAATACAAGTCCAGTACATGATATAGAAACCATATGGATGCAGCACATTCTGAGTTTATACAATCTCAAAGAACACTCAATCAGCCCATTTGCGACAAAGAACGTCCAACTCAGATCACACTACCGCTAGATACTGACCAACCTTTTGATCTGATCGGTAACGAATTCCCTGTAGTTGAACTAAATATAGTCGAAAATGAGCTCGACAGAGAAGGAATCAGAGCCGATTCGGACGTGGAGAGCAATAATTGTTCTGATACGGAGGGAAGCGCACCATGGGTTGGATTACAGAGATCGACGAAACATGCCTCTGCAGGGAGATCTATACGGAACATTGTACAGCGAGAAAATTGTGAAGATGAGATGTGGTTACCATTCAGAACCAAGTCTGACTTTGAGCTTGCGCTGTGGTTTATTGAGGCGAAGGTACCAAAGGATCACATCGAGAGATATTTCAAGAAGAACTTGCAGCCCAAAGATAGTAATATTAAGTCTAGCTATCGGCTCCTTGAGGCTGTTGATGAGTTGGAATTGGGTATGGGGATGAAGAGCTGGAAAGAGGGGTTTGTATCGTTTAGCGAAGCTGTATGTAAATCTACTCTCATAACGTCTAATATTGAGCTTAATTAGGAAGTACCCGACGGGGAAGAACACAATAAAGCCTCAATACAGAAATTCGTTTTCCGCAATCCTATTGATTGTGCTAGATATCTACTTAGTCAAAGATGTTTTGCACAAGATTTAGCTTATGCCCTGGTCAAGGTATGGAATAGTAATGAGCCACCACTGCGAGTTTATTCTGAAATGCACACAGCAGATTGGTGGTAGGAAACACAGGTAGGTTCAAATGCAACGTTTCACAGTGCATTTACACCGCTTGTCAGAACCTAAAATTGACGGCCAGTAAAAGGATACATTACCTGATGGAGCAACGCTCATACCAATTATATGTGCCTCAGACGTTACCTTTTTAACCAATATGTCGGGAGATAAGAAAGTCTGGCCAATTTATATGACAATTGGGAATATTCTATTGAAAACATGGAATAGTGTCTCGAAACATGCGACCGTCCTTTTGGCTCTTTTGCCCATTCCCTCGAAGATGCTGGGAGTAGCAGCACGAGATACACAGCAAAGGCAAGTGAACAATAAGATTCTTTGTGAATTGATACAGGCATATTTGCGCCAATTGTTGCATTGGGAAACGCCAGAATTGAGGTTGAATGTGCGGATAGAAAGGTCAGATTATGTTCTCCATGACTCGCAGCTTGGATTGCAGATTACTTGGAAAACATCACATTACACAGTCTTCAACAAAATCAGTGCACTGTCTGTGAGGTAAAACTGGAACAATCAGGGTCCCATTTGAGATGTCCCGGGGCGAAATGAGTTATAGAGTATATGAAAACCTGTTCGAGAAATACTGCTATGGGAACCAGCATGCAGGACAACAACTGACGGATCTTGGTTTCAAATTACTCCCTAGCATCTTTTGGAGTTTTCCTAACGTTCGACAGTACGACTTGCCCAAACCTGATATTCTTCACGTCGTTTACTTCGGAATATTTGAAGCGCATCTTATGAAATGGGTAATGGGTTTTCTAAAGAAGTACAAGCGGCTACAAACATTCAATGCAATCTGGAAGAGTTTAGTTGTTTATCCCGGTTATTCTGCACTGAACAAAGAGTACACTAGGATCTCGCAGTAGACCAGAAAAGAGATAAAGAATTTGGTTAAAGTAATACTGCCATGTTTTGCAGCTTCATTACGTTGTCCAAGTGCCGCAGAATGTTCCGTTTTTACCAAAGCTCCGACCTGCGTCCGATCAATCATTGACTTCACCCTAATGTCACAATATATAAGCCATACCGATGAGACAATTCGGTACCTCAAACAGTTCCTAAAAGCTTTTCACAAACACAAAGATGTTTTTAAGGAGTACCGAAAAGATAAGTCCACCATGAGAAAGGTACAAGAGGTGAGTATGAGGATTAGGGGTGAGAATAGCCAAGTACTTAATCAACACTACCTTTCCGGAGCCATGGCAGTCAAAAGACGTCATATTGTGGACAAACAGTATCACTATTTAGATAGAATTGTCGCTGATATCTACGATGAGGATGTAGATTTTAACTTCATTAGAATACACCTGTTGAGTCACTTTGGAGACCATGTACGGAGCTTTGGAAATATTCAAATGTACTCTACAGAGTTAGGGGAGTCAAATCACAAAACAATAATCAAAGAGGGTTATTGGCGGTCAAATAAAAACAATTTAAGCAATCAAATCCTGAGAACGTACACCAGGTTTGATAGCTTCAAAATTAATAAAATGAATGTTGAAGCGAATTTACTACGGCTTATTGAGGACGAACAATGTGACAAGGAGCACAAGAGAAGAGTAGGATCCATGACCAAGCAACCAAGGAGTTTTACAGCAACAATCGGAACAGTTTCACAATTCAATCAGAGGTTGAAAAATCTCCCCGACCTTTTACTCGACTATTATCTACGGAAACCAGCCATAGGTATACAGCTTGATCTGGATACGGTCAAGTAGTTTCCTGTGGAGATATATCGGCTTTTATGGGTTCCGGTTGAGGACTTTCAGGACGCTCGAGAGGTTACATGGCACCATCTTTGGTGTACAGGCAGTCAGCTTTGGAGGTCCACGGGTCAGAGTAGAAACGATTTTGTATGGGTAGATTGAGGTAATAAAAGTACTTACGGGGTGTTAAAAGAGTATTACCCAGTGCGCTTGGTATCAATAATGAAGGTTAGACAGTTAATAACGAGTAATGTGGATAGACTGGTATTAGTAGATAGACTCTATGTAGAAAATTCGGGGAAGCTAAGTGACATTACGGGACTTGTTACTGTTAGTTTAGGGACGGCAAAAGGGCCAAATGGGACGGCAGAAAGGGTAGTTGGCATCAAAAGGAGAATGGGTATGGCACATTTGGTACCAGAGAGTACTGGAGTAGATAATAAACGCTGGTATGTAAACAATAGAATTGATTTAGAAATATTTAATAGAATATATTAAACAAAGTAAGATAAATACATTTGAAAAAATATAAAGTAGTACAAGAGAGATGTGTGATGATATTTTCTAAGCGAGTAGAGATAAGGAATAGAGTAATAAGGTTTAAGGAATTTATGGTATCTTAAAGGAGATGATGAGGAGCGGATTGTATATAGGCTTTAGTGTGTGGCGTAAAAGAATTAATTCAAAATACGTACTTAAGGAAACAAGGAAGATTTATGTGGGAAGGACATAGGGGGAGAGAGCATATTATGGTATGAGGAATGTCCCCAGAGGGATGGCGTCCATAATAGAGAAATCAGGAAGAAGGGTAAGTACTAAGTGAAGATGGAAAAGCAAGACACGCAAAGGTTCTTCCAGACACAGATAGGGAGAAATGAGCTGCACAATGTCCCAAATGGCCGGGCAGGAAAAGCCAAAAGAAAAACAGGGGTCTGTTAGATGAGATGGATTACGGTTTGAAGCAATCACGGGGCTACGGATAAAAGACAGAGATGAATAACAGTGGGGGTCTAAATTAAGCTGTAGAGATGTAACGTGTTCGCTAAGGTGCTAATCACGTTTCGAGAGGTGTACGATAGTTGACAGATGGCCTGCTCTACCAGAGAGGAGGCGAGAGCTGTGTGAACGAAAGGAGGCTTCGGAGGTGTACTGGGGAAACTAAAGAGTAACCGTTCAACCAAGTATATTGAAATACTGTCTGTCGAAATCTGTCCTTTCCATCGTGGAATAGGACGGTCTTTAAATACACAAATCAGTTCATGTCTAGCATGAACGAAATTAAGCAAAGGTATCAAGCGATACACTTTGGTAAAACAACATAAGTACTAAATCAAGTATCAAAACGATACTTCAAACAAACCAAGTATCAAAGCGATACTTAAAACAAAACATAAAACAAACTAAGTATCAAAACGATACTTCAAACAAACCAAGTATCAAAGCGATACTTAAAACAAAACATAAAACAAAATCCTTGACCGAGTACCAGTACCGGTTACAAGAGAGGCCCCCAGAGTTTTCAGACAAGGATAGGAGTACGGGAGGGACAGGAAGGACAGAGGGAGCTAGCATTACCAGCCTGTTCAGGGAAATATGTAGATAATACATGAGGGAGAATTCTTTTTGCTGATGTCGTAAAGTTGTAAAGAATAGAAGAGTAAGGATTTGTAATTGTAAACTTATTATATTGTTAAAGTCTCTTCTCCGTTGCCTTTCTTCTAACTAACCTGGAGACCTTTAAACCTATTATACTAATCTACGGGTACTTAGTATTCCTATACTAACTTGTACTGAGGAGCTTTTAACTTTAGTTTCAACTAAGGGCGAACACCGTTTGACCCTGAAAGTTCGTACAGCACTTCAACCTTTAATTGAGAGGAGATATTTATCTTGAGAGGATAGCGTCCTATCTCCTAACGATCTCTTTCCGATCTCTAGGCTTGAATGGACTAAGAATGTAAATGTAGTCCGAATGGCTATCATTCCAATCGTCTCTTCTGATCAAGAACTAGCTAAGTTCGTTGTCAGGAACTGGTACATAATTAATATATGCTTGCATGATTCTCAACATACCAGTATCATAGAAAGGCTCATGCATCTCCAGTCTTCCAATCCAAGTCTGGTTCCCCTCGGACCTCCTGCCTCTAAGAGGGACTCCTACCGGAGTCGTCCGACATACACCTAATCTTGAACAGGTATTGGTAACGTCTGAAGTAGTCTGATAGTGCTGGATGTCCTGTATCTAATTGATAGAAATTCTCTCAGTCGGCTATTCACTAATGCGAGTGGTCTTATATGGTTTGCCGTCAGGGAGTTATAAATTATAAATTATTATTTCAATTCCTATATAGCTTTGCCGCAACCATCTTATCTAGTCACTTGACCTCTATAGTCAGATGTGTGATATAACCACTACGCTAGGTCTTATATGCCTAACAGCTATGGAGCCAAGTTACCCTACCTTGAAGATAACTTGTTACGAAGGACTTCAGGCGAAGTTACTAGATTGATTGTGACGTGAAACTACATAGGTTGTTCAAATCTCAGGTTGTACGGATCATTCCCGCACAACCAGTTGGGCTTCGAACAAGCTGTAACTTGAAGGTATGGTTTCTAACACCCCCCTCCGGCCCCGTTACAAGTCCCTAGTATCATGGGCTACCGTCTGAAGAGTTGCTGTAAGTCTAGCAAAAGTCTCCATGTGGAGATGTTGCTGTAACACCATATGCGCTCACGCTGTCTGTCTGACTGAAAGGTGTCTGCAGTATAGATGACGGGATGGAGGGTAATCCGGAGAATCAACGACTGTCTCCGCTATACCTCCGGTGATTGAAATCTCAACACCAAGGAATTATCACCACTTTTCGCGTCTGGTCCTCCCGCTATGGGGGGGACTAGGCCATCATCTTTTATCTTTTTACAACGGCAAAACTTTTCTCTTGCTTTCTCTCACGAGGTCTACCCTCCTGAGACCCCTCCTTACTCCCTCCTAGCGTCCTCGTCGCTAGGTCTCTCTCCTTCCCGGCTTTTGCTTTAGCCTCGCTTAGCATCAGTACGGTCGAGTTCCTCCTTTTTCCCTTCAACAGAGGGCTGGGAATACGGTTTGCGGTACAGGATTCCTATAGACTCCTTCTCCTTTCCTCTGATTGGTTCGGGTCAGTCCCTCTGCTGGGTCCAGGTCTTGTCCCGCTGGTGGGTGCGGGTTAGTCCCATGGTCGGGGGTTGGTGGTTGGTTGTCTCAACAGGCTACGGTCGATTTCGCCTCTCTCCTCCTCTCTGCCCTTTATGGTGGTTTTGTCTACTGTGGGCACCGGGGATTAATGGAGACCGCCTAGTTAAGATACGAACATATTTCCGATAGTTGTTTCGGCATCTGGGTCCACCCCTCCCTCTTCCTCCCTCGGCTCGTTCGGCTGGTATCCTACAACCACCTCTTCGGCTAGCACCCTACTGCCCCCCCAGCTGGCACCTTACTGCCCCCCGGCTGGTACCCTACTACCATCTCTTCGGCTAGCACCCTACTGCTCCCCCAGCTGGCACCTTACTGCTACCTCTCTCTGGGGGGCCCCAGCCCTGGCTCCTCTCCCTCCGATTGGTATTGCACTGTCTCCGGTCGGTCGGGGTCCATCCTTATCAAGTTTTCCCCCTCGGTGGGGGTCGCGCCATGAATCGGTGCACCTGGTCCTCTTGGGCCCGATCTAGGGTTAGCTTTTCAGCGACCGGCCGTGCTATGGGCATGGTTTGGTGGGTATGGGTTTGGTTTCTTTTGTGGTGAGATTTCCGGGGGGATTTTTTCTTGTGCTTCCTGCTTTTCGTGTTTTGGGTTTCTCTTGGGGCTTGGTTCGTCTGGGTTGTAAGAGGGGCTTGATTCGGGACGAGATGTGCGGTTGGCTCTATACCAGAGGTGCTTGGGGTTCTTGGTTTTTGCCTCAGACGGAGGTGGGATGCGTGTGTTTACAGGTTTTGTTTTTGCTATAGCTAGCGCTGCGTGCAGGTTCTTGTACCTTAAAATAATGAATATATGATATAAAAGAAAAAAAAAAAAAAAAAAAAAGGGCAATCTGGAGAATACAACGACCGTCTCCGCTACACCTCCGGTGATTGAAATCTCAACACCATTGAATTCTCACCACTTTTCGCCTCTGGTCCTCCCCCTACGGGGGGGACTAGGCTATCATCCTTTATCTTTTTACAACGGCAAAACTTCTCTCCTGCTTTCTCTCTTGAGGTCTACCCTCATGAGACCCCTCCTTACTCCTTCCTGGCATCCTCATCGCTGGGTCCCTCTCCTTCCCCGCTTTTGCTTCAGCCTCGCTTAGTATCAGCACGGTTGGGTTCCTCCTTTTTCCCCTCAACAGACGGCTGGGAATACTGTTCGCGGTACGTGATTACAATGGATTCCTTCTCCTTTCCTCTGATTGGTTCGGGTCAGTCCCTCTGCTGGGTCCAGGTTTTGTCCCGCTGATGGGTACGGCTAAGTCCCGCGGTCGGGGGTTGGTGGTTGGTTTTCTCAATAGTCTACGGTCGAATTTGCCTCTCTCCTCCTCTCTGCCCTTTATGGTGGCTTTGTCTACTGTGGGCACCGGGGATTGATGGAGACCGCCTAGTTAAGACAGGAACACGTTTCCGATAGTTGTTTCGGCATCTGGGTTCACCCCTCCCTCTTCCTCCCTCGGTTCGTTCGGCTGGTATCCTACTGCCACCCTCCTCGGCCAGCATCCCACTACCATCCCTCTCGGCTAGCACCCTACTGCTCCCCCCCCAGCTGGCACCTTACTGCCCCCCGGCTGGTACCCTACTACCACCTCTTCGGCTAGCACCCTACTGCTCCCCCAGCTGGCACCTTACTGCCACCCGGCTGGTACCCTACTACCACCTCCGGCTAGCACCCTACTGCTCCCCTGAGCTTGCACCTTACTGCTACCTCTCTCTGGGGGGCCTCAGCTCCGGCTCCTCTCGCTCCGATTGGTATTGCACTGTCTCCGGTCGGTCGGGTTCCATCCTCATCAAGTTTCCTCCTCGGTGGGGGTCGCGCCACTACTCGGTGCACCTGGTCCTTTCTTGGGCCCGATCTAGGGTTAGCTTCTTAGTGGCCGGCCGTGCTATGGGTATGGCTTGGTGGGTACGAGTTTGGCTTTCCTTTGTGCCATCGGGCTGAGATTTCCAGGGGGATTTTTCCTTGGGCTTCCTGCTTTTCCTGTTTTAGGTTTCTCTTGGGACTTAGTTCATCTGAGTTGTAAGGGGGGCTTGATTCGGGGCGAGATGTGCGGTTGGCTCCATACCAGAGGGGCTTGGGGTTCTTGGTTTTTGCCTCAGACGGAGGAGGGACGTGCGTGTTTATAGGTTTTGTTTTTGCCATAGCTAGCGCTGCATGCAGGTTCTTGTACCTTAAACTACGAATATATGATATAAAAAAAAAAAAAAAGAGCAATCTGGAGAATAGCCTCCAAGTAGTTTCAGGTAAAACAGACCAAAACTGACGGAGTAATACAGCTTTGAAGTCGGAGGTAGTATGTGAGGTTATATTAGACGGAGACAACCGGTAAAGACTTAAGATTGTCTAGGCCAATCGAGTTGCGTTTATATGGACCGAGATTTGTCTAGAAAGGCTCGGAAGCAACTCGTTTCTATTATGACTACTAAGAGTGCAAGAAAGTAGAATAGAATCGTAAGAACAATATTATATTATTAAGGTCTCTTCTCCGTTGCTTAATGATGTCTAAAGCTTGGGAGGCACTTCAATATTTATATTCTGTGTCTGAGCGTTCGCGGACTATGTCGATCTAACATACAAAATATATACCTCTTCAAATCTAATGCACAACGTCGAGTTCTCCGTGAAGGTACGAACACCTGGAGACCCTGAAAACCATTACATCCTCTTCGGTGATTACTATTTTCCTAACTAGAAGACATACTTGTTACCAGGAGTAATTCACCGACCCTCAGAGTCTTTAGACTTGCAGCCGAGTTCTCAAGGCGAACTATTTTGGCTCCAATAGTCCTTTTCGTTATCAAGAGGATCAGTCTTGATACGAAGTTGCCTTTGTATATATACCGAGTCGATGACTTCTAGTTGTGATAACTCAACAACTAACCGATAGAACTTATTCCAATAACTCTCTCTTCGTAGAGGAGAGGTCATTTTATTGAATAGTCTCATAATTCCTCGGTCGGCAACTCCTGGTTGTTCTATGTAGATGGGGTGGACCTTCGTGTTGTGTTGGTCATAACTTTCTGCAACTGCGGTACACCCCATATCATGGTTGCGACACTCCTTAGAGTTCGTTGGCTTCTTTGGTAGTGTCTACAGGAGCTCTAGATTCTTTCTGATTATCGGAAGGTAGATGTGAATGCGTTGGTTCGTTACCCCGAACCTTCTAACATTCATATCTCGACCTTGTGCGAGAACGTCCCGTTACTTACGGCCTATGCCAAAGACGTCATATCATTTAAGCCTAGTAACCCCCTGAGTGGTTCACTGATTGACTTCGTTCTGCTTCTCAGGTCTTGGCAGAGGTCCCCTCTTATATATCCTGTGAATAGCTTTCGGTCGGACAGACAACAGCGATGTATACAGTGTTATTCTGACACCTTCAATTCTGTGACCATATAGTCACAGGACGCAACTAAGGTTGATGTGTATTATGACCCGCAGGCCCTGTAAGGGGGCCGGAGGGGGGTGTTGGAGACTAAGATTCTCAAACTCGGGTAAAGTTACCCTACCTAGGTTACTCCTAGGCTATCGGAATTAGGTACTCCTAACAGGTTACCAGTGGCCTGTAGGTGTGGTAACCGAAGTCCGTTGTCCCGAAAGTGTAATGGTATTGGCGAATCATTAAGGGCTCTGAGATACTAGTCTAAGGTCATGATAAGACCTAAATTTAGGAGGGTTGACTGTGGGTAGTGCCAATCGCTAGTCAACCTCTGGAGTGCTCACTTGAGGAAGCTACGTGGCTATCTTCCAGAATGATATGGAAATGAGTAGAACTGGAATGATGTTCAGGGGCTGCGAATCATTGCAGAAGACTAAGTGTATATGGGTAGAGAGTTCCATAGTTGGTATAGTATCTGCACAGGCATGACAGCTTGCCACTGCTATGGCCGTGATCAGAAGAGTTTTTACTCCTGCGGTTGTATTGAAGATGTAGCAGCTAAAACACTTCTATCGGGTAGATGTTAGAATACCACCGAGTGGTGTAGTTCACCACAGGAGATCTTTGGTCCGACTTGTAGAGGTTGGCTAGACAGACCATAGGAGTTGGATGCTCTTAAACGCAGAGTAGTGATAGGGAGTAACTCGCAGCATACCAAATCTACTTAAGTATATGCGAGTTCTGCTCTACTCTGGAAATCAACTACCTCTCGAGATCAGGACTTAATTGAATAAAGCTGTGGCTTAACAATATCAACTCTTACCGCTTTTTTTTTTTTTTTCCAACTCTACTGTTAATTATCTTTATCTCTACTTCAGCAAGAACACTTTGGTGCAGTCGCAACCTTGGGATCCATCTTCCCAGAGGGAGCTCCCGCAACACAACTAGAAGTCTTTACTTCTCCTGTATCTGCAGATGCAACTCTGTAATGTGACTGAGCCTCTTGTAAATGGAGAAGACCATTCTGGTTAACATAGTTCAATTTGAGAACTTGGCTACCAGTCTAAAGACTCTGAGAATCTGATAACTACTACTAGAGGTAATAAAGTCATCCAGAAAAGAAATAGTAATAACTGAAATGGATGTGATAGTTTTCAGGGTCTCTTGGTATTTGTACTTTAAGAATAACAGAAGTTGCGAGTTATATTTTGAGAGGTATATATTTTATATAATTGATAGATGTAGTCCATGAACACTCAGATGTGGGATATGAATATTGAAGTTCCTTCAGAACTTTAACCAGAATCAACTAATAGAGAAGAGACCTTAACAATATAATATTCTCCTTACAGTTCTATTCTACTTTCTTGTGCTCTTACTAGTTATAAGTGAAAAGAGTTACTTCCAAGTCTTTCTAGACAAATCTCCATCTACAAAGCAATATCGATTGACCAGACAACTCTAAGTCTATACATGTTATCTCGGCTTAACTGCACCAGTATAGCCTATTCAGTAGTTTTTGTAGAGAACAGTTTCCTAGAATGCTGTAATAGGAATTTCAAGCTAAATCATTTGTGCATTTGCTAGAAATACTAGCAGTATCCCTAGATCTTCTAGAAGGCAGTCCTTAATGGGCAGGCCCTACTGGCTATATTGAACAAATTCAAAGCATATAGCCTCCTTTGTGATACCCAAGATCTTACAAAGATCTCCAAGGTTGGCAGCATTCTGACGATGTCCTTTGAGGACCTTGCGATATAGGAGTAGTAGACAATATTGGTAATTATGATTTTAGAGGGGCGATTGTATCTATTTTGAATAAACTATGCGATATTAAAAGGATCTTGCAGGTACGTTTTGTGAGAAGTAGTATGGTTTTAAAGGTAGATTGGTAGAGGTTCTATTCCGTATTGACTTCTGGGTGAGGTGTGTGGGTCGTAGCCTCTATATATACAGGAGTGCACCAACTGGTAGTAAAAGAAATATAGTTGGGAAAAACATAAGTGGGAACGTGTTTGACCCTGAAAACCTGTCAAGGAAGATCCTAAAAGTACGCATAAATCTAAGATAGTGTGCAGGAAATATTAAGGAAATATCACAAATCTAATACATAATCACCATGCATAACCATGCATAAAAGATAAAGAAAAACCCAATTTTATCCTGTAACTAGATAAGAAAATAACGCATAGGTTTCCTGCCCGTATTCAATGAAATATCTATGAGATTGACATAAATATAATCTAGCTGTAGTAATGTCTGCAGTGTACAGGTATTAACTGAAACATAACCAAGTAAGTGAAAATACAGTATTTATCATTAAATATATTGAAATGTAACATTGGAAAGAAATTTCAACAATTTTATAGACAAATGAGATTAAAAAGTAGGTTCTACAGTACTGGGTTTCTGATTACAACTATAAGTTCTACAATAACAATATACTTGACTTTCCTTGTCATGTTTTAGGAGTATTATAGTTCTATTAAATAGTATTTAAGCATGATTAATTTTCTTTTACTGGCCTCTAGGCACTTACCACTAACTTTATAGTCTCTCAGTTTACAACCTCTTGCTTGTTAATAGAACAACTTCCTGTAGAATAACCTCTTCCATCATGTTCTCCTCATTTCCTTCAATTACAGGAATTAAAATTGTACCAACATTATCTAATATAATAGGTGAAATATTACTACTATATATTATCCTCTATATTTGAATGAGAAAAAAGCAAGGAATATAATCTTAGCATAATTGGTTTGACCTTTATTAAATAACAAAAAAAGCAAGGCTATAAGGAATTTCATTCAACTAGAAATTGCTGCAAGAATATATCCAATATCTGTCACAAACCAGATTGTGACAAGGCAGATTGATAAGGCGGGATAAGGATTTCACATGACTTGCAGTCGCGAGTCATAAATGTTATTGTTATGTGATAACTCACAGTTGTAAGTCATATGATGTTATGACTTTCGCGCGTGACTCATACTTATAAGTCACGAGTTTCACACATGTGACACACTTAGCGCACATGATTAGATATGAGGATTATGATAGGTTTAGGCATGTTGCACAGTTGACTCGTATGAGTCAACTAAGGATCTCACGTGACTCATGAGTATGAGTCATAGGATATGGTGATGTGAAGGTATGAGTCACATAGGGTTAGGGTTGGGTGAGGAGTCTGTATAAATAGAGGGTCCAGGGACCTTCGAGACAGACAGGTGCCACACCCCAGAACGTATGGACCGCCAAAAGGTTCGCCTTCGGCAAACCCCCAGAACGCTTCCCCTCTTTGCCAGGAGCCTCATCACCAGGGGAACTAAACTCCACACTCCTGTCCCACTTCTTTCCCCCCAAGCCCCCAGCCCACTGCCCTCCCATCCTGCGCCGTTTTAAAGACTGCCCCCCACTGAAACCAGAGGAGGTCGCCGCAGCACTGCGCAAGGCATCCCCGCTGTCTGCCCCAGGTCCTGACCAGATCCCGTATGGCGTCTGGAAGAAGTTCAATTCAGCCTGTCCCTCCCTTCTAACCGATCTCCTCTCCCCCCTGGTGGCCTTTGGTCACCATACCTCTTCGCTAAAGATGGCCAATGGCGTGGTGCTGGACAAGCCGGGCAAGGCCTCGTATGATTCCCCTTCCTCCTTCCGCATCATTGTCCTACTGGAAACGGTCTCCAAGATCTTAGAGAGGGTCATGGCCAACAGACTCTCTCCCATTGCCCGATCCCTCGGCCTCCTCAACCACCACCAGTGTGGCTCCCTCCCAGGCCTGAGCACCTTCGACGCCTGCTCCACCCTCGCACACGAAGTCCAGACCCTGCAACGCCCTAGGCTGGAAGTCTCCACCCTCTTTTTGGACATAAAGGGAGGCTTCGACAACGTCTCCCCCAACGACCTCTTTCACATGCTCCGCTCCAAGGGAGTGCCCCCATACCTCTGCTCCTGGGTGCGCTCGTTCCTTACGGCGCGACAATGCAGGCTCCTCTTTCAAGGCTCCCCCAAGGTTTTCAAACCGGTGCAGGTCGGCACCCCCCAGGGGTCCCCCATCTCACCACTACTTTTCGTCATCTATGTGTCTTCGCTTCACTTTCCAGTCCCACGTGGCCTGATCCTCTCCTATGTCGACGACTTCGCAGTCACGGTCGCCTCGAACTCCTACAGGAGGAATATCCAACGCCTACAACACTTAGTCAAAGCCCTCACCCAGAGGGGTCGCAGGCTCGGGGTGAGCTTCTCTATTCCCAAGACAGAACTGATCCACTGGAGGACCCCGAGGCAAAAGGGTCCACCGTGCACACTCCCTATCGTGATCGACGACCTTCTTTTCCGACCCTCCGGGGTGGTGAGATGGCTGGGCTACTGGTTTGAGCCTGCAGCCTGCAGCCTCAGGTGGTCGAACAACGCGCACTTCTCCAAACGGCTCGCCCTAGCCCAGGGGGCCTTCTCCATGGTCAAAAGGCTCTCGGGCCCTGGCAAGGGCCTGGCGCCCTACCTCTGCCACCGTCTTGCCTCCTCCCTTCTAGCGCCCATACTCTTATACGGCGCGGACCTATTCTCCCCTTCTGCTACAATGATGGACCGTATGGCTGTTTTCTGGAGAACGGTTCAGCGGTGGGTCACCAACTGCTTTAGCGATACCCCCACCGGAGTTCTCCCCTGCGAATCTGCGCTCCCTCCCATTCAATGTTTGATTGAACATCGTCAACGCCTGGCGGCCCTTCGCCTAGTATGCCTCCCTCCAGAAAGGAATCCGGCAACGGCGAGGCTCCACAGCACCTTCCCAACAACTTCAACCTTCCGCTCCATGGAAGACCACCGGCTCCTCACCGTGGGCCTCACCCCGGGGTACAGGCCCCTCCACTGGAAAACACCTGAACCCTCGCCGCCGGTCCGGCGCCACCTACCGCTTGACGCAATAGCCCACAGGGTCGTCAACCTGGTCGGTCATCTGCGCATGGCCCCTCCCGCCTCAGACAGCCTCCTGCCAACCGCTCTGCCACCGAATGGCCCCGGCGACCCTACCTTCCTTGGACTTAAGAGGGACTGCAAGCGGCTCCTACTCCACACGTGGTCCTCCCAATACCCGCCCCCCCCACGCTACATGTACACGCCTACCCTGGCCCCACACCCCTTTATGGGGCTCGGGAAATTCATGGCGGGTCGCATCCATCAGATGAGATCAGGAAAAAGCTACCTGGCAGCACACGTTTCTTGGAAGGACCCTAACGCCCCTACCACCTGCCCCTACTGTGAGGAGGAGCCCGAGACGTTCCACCACGCCATCCTCGTTTGCTCGGCCAAACTCGAAGCCAGGAACTCCCACCTCCAGGGAGTTGACGGCCTAGGAGAGGACGACCCACTCTGGCACACGCCGGCCCTGCTTCACGGCCTGGAGAAATATATTTCGATCACTGCTACCGGTTTTCCCCCTGAGATGCCCGCCCTTCGGGGTTCCCCCTTTCTTCCCCCCTCACCATCCCCCCGCCCCCCCGCGACTTGAACACTTTCGTTATCTGTTCGGGGGCTTTTCTTGGTTATGTTTGAAGTATTATAGCTAGTTTGAGTGTTTCCCTATATTTATGCTTTGAAGCTGCTCTGCGATATGGGTTGTTCGCGCTTTTGGAGGCACTGGTTTGGTTTCTTTTGTTACGTTTGTTTTGGGATTAAGGTTTTGTTTACGCCATAGCTAGCGCTGCATGCGAGTTCTTGTACCTAAACAAAGAATACATGACGATAAAAAAAAAAAAAAAAAAAAAAAAAAAAAAGGACCTTCGAGACAGACACGCTTCGTCGCTCCTGTCACGCTTCGTCGCTCCTATTTTCCTGCCACATAGTTTGACAACACCACGGTCGGCTATCGTGGCCCACCCCTTCTCCCCTCTGCCCCCTTGATGGTTCCTGCCTAGGGGTACGGTTAACTCCTCCAGCCTCTCCCGCCTTTACTTTGCTTTTCTCCTGCCCGCTTGATGGGGGAGTTATCTGGGCCCGCCCAGTAGTCCTGTCTCGCTTAGGGGTTTCGCTTGGTTTTGGTACGGTCGGCTTCCTCTCTTCGCTTCCGGTCGGCGTTGGCAGTGGTGGACGTCCTTCTCCCCATTTGCACGATCCCTGAGGGGGAACGCCTCGGCTAGTAACTTCGGGGTCTGTCTCCTGGTGGGATTCGGCCATACCCACCTAGTCGCTCGGTTCAAGACACGGTTGCCTTCCTACCCTCGCCCTTCCGCCTCCCTACCGCCGGTGGGATCCCTTCCACTAAGTGACGCTATCTCTTGGAGAACAAGGGACTACATGAGCGACGCGGTAAAACGGTAACGGTTCGGTTTTCACGGTCGGGTTTTCTCCTGGGGCTTTGGGCCCTCCCTCCATTTTTCACTTCGATTGCGTCGGCTCGCACCCTACTGCCTCCCCTCCCTGGCTGGTATCCTACTAACCCCCTTCGTTAGCTGGCACCTCACTGCTGGGCGGCATCCCCTCTGCCAAACATCCACTCCTTGGGTCCAGCACCGAGACCCTCCGTTTTCGGCTGGCGGGTCATGGTATTGCACTACATCCGTGGCTCAGCTGGTTGGGGGCATCAGCCTTCGGGCTTTTTGCCGGCCGCCCACTTTGGGGGCGGTTTTATATTCGGCACTTTGGCGGTTCGGTGGGCGGGAGTTTATTTTCTTTTGTGGTCGCTGCAGTTTATGGGTGGAGTTTTTCCCTATGCTTTCCTGCCTAGCTTGTTTGGTTTCCTTTCTGTTGGCTACGTGTAGTTAGTGGGAGGGGTATCTTTCGAGGGAGGAATCTTCTTGGGCATTTGGCTGGCTCCTAGGCGAGACCCCTTCGCGTTCAAGTCGTGAGGCCTGTGGGCCGGGCACCTGAGTTGGTCGTCCTTGGAGTGTGTGCGGTTAGGCCCATACCAGAGGGTCCTGGGGGTACGGGTTTTCTCCTGGTCCGGGGGGGATACAAAGGGGTTTTGTTTACGCCATAGCTAGCGCTGCATGCGATTATTCTTGTACCTTAAACAACGAATTAAATGACGATAAAAAAAAAAAAAAAAAAAAAAAAAAAAAGGACCTTCGAGACAGACACGCTTCGTCGCTCCTATTTTCCTCCCACATAGTTTGACAACACCACGGTCAACTATCGTGGGCCACCCTCCCTCCCCTCTGCCACCTCGATGGTTCCTGCCTAGGGGCACGGTTAACTCCTCTATCCTCTCCCGCCATCACCTCGCTTGCCTCCTGTTCGCTTGCTGGGGGAGTTATCTGGGCTCGCCCAGTAGTCCTGGCTCGCTTTTGGGGGCTCGCTTGGTTTTGGCATGGTCGGCACCCCCTCTTCGTATCCGGTCGGCACTGGCAGTGGTGGACGTCTGTCTCCCCACTTGCACGATCCCCGTTGGGGAACGCCTCGGCTAGTAACTTTGGGGTCTGTCTCGCGGTAAGACAGGCCATACCCTCCTAGTCGGTCGGTTCAAGTCGGACAGCCTTCCTCCCCTCCGCCCTCCCGCCTCCCTACGACCGCCGGTGGTATCCAATCCACTAAGTGACGCTATCTCTCAGAGAACAAGGGACTACATGAGAGACGCGGTAAGACGGCAGACGGTTTGGTTTTCACGGTTGGGATTTTCTGGGGCCCCTGGCCCTTCCTCCATTTTTCACTTCGATCGCGTCGGCTCGCACCCTACTGCCTCCCCTCCTTCGGCTGGTACCCTACTACCTCCTTTCGCCGTGTGGTGTTCCGGGGTTCCGGCCTGCTGCCTGCCCATGGTCTCTCCTTGGCTGGCACCCTACTGCTGGGCGGCATCCCCTCTGCCAAACATCCACTCCTTGGGTCCAGCACCGAGGCCCTCCGTTTCCGACTGGCGGGTCATGGTATTGCACTACATCCGTGGCTCAGCTGGTTGGGGGCATCAGCCTTCGGGCTTTTTGCCGGCCGCCCACTTTGGGGGCGGTTTTATATTCGGCACTTTGGCGGTTTGGTGGGCCGTTGTATATTTTTCTTTGTCGCAGTTTACGGGTGGAGTTTTTCCCTATGCTTTCCTGCCTAGCTTGTTTGGTTTCCTTTCTGTTGGCTACGTGTAGTTGGTGGGAGGGGTATCTTTCGAGGGAGGAATCTTCTTGGGCATTTGGCTGGCCTCTAGGCGGGACCCCTTTGCGTTCAAGTCGTGAGGCCTGCGGGCTGGGCACCTGAGTTGGTCGTCCTTGGAGTGTGTGCGGTTAGGCCCATACCAGAGGGTCCTGGGGGTACGGGTTTTCTCTTGGTCCGGGGTGGAGGGGTTTTCTTTACGCCATAGCTAGCGCTGCATGCGGGATTCTTGTACCTTAAACAAGTAATTATATGACATTAAAAAAAAAAACAAAAAAAGGACCTTCGGGACAGAGAGAACGGTATCTCCGGAGGAGGCCTTTCCTCTCCTCCCACCCCCTTTGTTAGTCGTGGGTGACTTCAACCTCCACCACCCTTCCTGGGACCCCCTCCGCTCCTTGCGCGACAACGAGATCAGGGCCTCGGCTCCGTACGCGAACCTGGCCCTTGAGAGGTCGTTCGCCCTGATAAACACCCCTGGAGTGTTCACCCGGTTCTCTCTGGGGCAGCAGCACTCCCCCTCCGTGCTAGACCTAGCCTTCGCAAACGAACATCTGGCCCCCTTCCTGGAGACCTGGAATGCGGAGCTTCCGTCTACCAGCTTCCACCATATCTCTATAGCTATAACACTTTCCTCCCCGTTCCTGTCCCCTCCTGGGTTGTCCCCCCACTGGTCGGCAGCTGACTGGCCTGCGGCATACACGGCTCTCCGTGCTTTCAAACTGACCAGCCCACCCACGCTTCCGGTGCAGGAAGCCCTTGGCAGGTGGCTGGATTTCAACCTAAACCGGGTCAGAGCTACACCGGCACAACACACCCCAACAAAAAGACCATCCTTGCGATCCAAGCCCTGGCGGTCCGCTGCCCTCACCGAACTAAGAAGGGTCCACCACGCATACGCGAGGTCGGCCAGGTCTTCCCCAGATACCGCAACCCTGAGAGCAGCCAGAACTGCCAGGAATGCATATTTCAAGGCTATTAGACAAGCCAAGAAGAGGCATTGGTCGGACTTCCTCGAGGGTGCCACACCCCAGAACGTATGGACTGCCAAGAGGTTTGCCTTCGGAAAACCCCCTGAACGCTTCCCCTCTCTTCCGGGCGCCTCATCGCCAGAGGAACTAAACTCCACACTCCTGTCCCACTTTTTTCCCCCCAAGCCCCCAGCGCACTGCCCTCCCATCCTTCGCCGTTTTAAGGACTGTCCCCCGCTGAAGCCAGAGAAGGTTGCTACAGCACTGCGCAAGGCATCCCCATCGTCTGCCCCAGGCCCTGACCAGATTCCGTATGGTGTCTGGAATAAGGTCAACTCGGCCTGTCCCGCCCTCCTCACTGATCTCCTCGCTCCGCTGGTTGCCTTTGGTCACCACACTTCTTCGCTCAAGATGGCCAATGGCGTGGTGCTAGATAAGCCAGGAAAGCCCTCGTATGACAGCCCCTCCTCTTTCCGCATCATCGTTCTGCTGGAAACTGTCTCCAAGATACTGGAGAGGGTCATGGCCAACAGACTCTCCCCCATTGCCAGATCTCTTGGCCTCCTTAACCACCACCAATGCGGCTCTCTCCCAGGCCTCAGCACTTTCGACGCCTGCGCCACCCTTGCCCATGAGGTCCAGACTCTGCAACGCCCAAGGCTGGATGTCTCCACCCTCTTCCTGGACATAAAGGGAGGCTTTGACAACGTCTCCCCTAACGACCTCTTTCACATGCTCCACTCCAGGGGTGTACCCCCGTATCTCTGCTCCTGGGTACGCTCGTTCCTCACGGCGCAACAGTGCAGGCTCCTTTTTCAGGGCTCCCCCAAGGTTTTCAAGCCAGTGCAGGTTGGCACCCCTCAAGGGTCCCCCATCTCGCCACTACTCTTCGTCATCTACGTGTCCTCGCTCCACTTTCCAGTCCCGCGCGGCCTGATTCTCTCTTACGTTGATGACTTTGCGGTCACAGTCACCTCGAACTCCTACAGGAGGAATACCCAACACCTACAGCACCTAGTCAAAGCACTTGCCCAGAGGGGTCGCAGGCTGGGGGTGAGCTTCTCTATTCCCAAGACAGAATTGATCCACTGGAGGACCCCGAGGCAAAAGGGTCCACCATGCACACTCCCTGTCGTGATTGATCACCTCCTTTTCCGCCCCTCCGGGGTGGTGAGATGGTTGGACTATTGGTTCGAGCCTGCAGCCTGTAGCCTCCGGTGGTCGAACAACGCACACTTTTCCAAGAGGCTCGCCCTAGCCCAGGGGGCCTTCTCAATGGTCAAGAGGCTATCAGGTCCCGGGATGGGCCTGGCGCCCTACCTCTGCCACCGTCTCGCCTCCTCCCTTCTTGCGCCCATACTTTTGTACGGCGCCGACCTTTTCTCCCCGTCAGCTGCCATGATGGGCCATCTGGCCGTTTTCTGGAGAACGGTCCAGCGATGGGTCACCAACTGCTTTAGCGATACTCCCACTGGGATTCTTCCTTGTGAATCTGCACACCCTCCCATTCAATGCCTACTTGAACATCGACAACGCCTGGCGGCTCTTCGCCTTGAATGCCTCCCGCCAGAAAGGAACCCGGTAATGGCGAGGCTCCATAACACTTTCCCAACGACTTCTGCCTTCCACTCAAGGGAAGACCACCGTCTTCTCACCGTGGGCCTCACCCCGGGGTACAGGCCCCTTCACTGGAAAACTCCTGAGCCCTCGCCGCCGGTACAACGCCACTTCCCCTCGACGCGATAGCCCACAGAGTGGTCAATCTGGTGGGTCATCTGCGCAGAACCCCCCCCCCTCCTCTGAAAAGCTCCTGCCAGCCGCTCTCCCGCCGGGTGCCCCCGGCGACCCCACCTTCCTTTGACTTAAGAGGAACTGCAAGCAGCTCCTCCTTCATGCATGGTCCTCCCAGTATCCGCCCCCTCCACGCTACATGTACTCGCCTACTCTGGCCCCGCACCCCTTCATGGGGCTGGAGAAATTCATGGCAGGTCGTATCCACCAGATGAGGTCAGGAAAAAGCTACCCGGCAGCACACACTTCTTGGAAGGATCCCGACGCCCCGACCACCTGCCCCTACTGTGAGGAGGAACCCGAGACGTTCCACCATGCCATCCTCGTTTGCTCGGCCAAACTCGAAGCCAGGATCTCCCACCTCCAGGGGGTAGACGGCCTACGAGAGGACGATCCACTCTGGCACTCACCGGCCCTGCTTCACAGCCTGGCGAGATATATCTCGATCACTGCTACCAGTTTTCCCCCCAAGATGCCCGCCCTGTGGGGCTCTCCTTCCCCCTCCCCGCCGCCACCCCCTCACCCCTCCGCGACTTGAAGCTGTCTGGTGCCTGTTCGGAGGCTTTCCTCAGTGGTGTTTACTGTTATTTTTTAGTTAGTGTTGAGTGTGTCCCTATATTTATGCTTTAGGCTGTTTTGCGATATGGGTTGTTCGCGTTTTTGGAGGCACTGGTTTGGTTTCCTTTGTTTAAATTAGTTTTGGGATTAAGGTTTTGTTTACACCATAGCTAGCGCTGCACGCGAGTTCTTGTACCTAAACAAAGAATACATGACGATAAAAAAAAAACGGACCTTCAGGACAGACTCCTCATGCAATCACTTAAGTCTTTCCTATACTATTAAAATCAATCTAGTCGCGTGTGCGTACAAACATCTCCCACAACATATGTGAGAAAGAGATCTCACTTGTATAAGTACAACGAGAACTAAGAGATATATCGATAAACGAGATCAGAGAAGATCGCGTAGGCCCAGAGAGGTCTCAGAGCTATCGATATCTGATACGGAATTAGGTAAGACGTCGTTACCTGTTGGAGAACTAATCTATAAAAAGATAGGATCATTACAATATCCTAGATTTACAAGATATATGTAACTATTTACTTGCTGGACTTCCCTCTCAACTTCTATTGATATCTGAACCTGATTATGTTCTGCCCATTAATTACTTTCTAGTCATTAGGTAAGATAATTGTCGGTATATAGTTAGTAGCTAACTTTAGGTTGACTGGCTTAAATATATTATCAGTAATATTAATCCATTGTGTAGTGTCAAATTTCATTTAGCAAATCTAGTATTAACAATTCACTATTCTCACAGAAGACACTATTCATAGACTCTACAATATTTAAAGTCTTTGTACCATAATATGGTACTGCATAATTGGCTTTTAACTAACTTGAAAATGAAAGATCAATCTTCATCATATACTCAGCTGTATTTGGATTTTGTTACTATAAGTTTTCCATATGTATCTTGCAAAGTCTTGTCATGATTTCAAATTTGCTGCTTACTAGAAATTAGTACTTAACTGACTACTAACCATTTACAGAAATTCTAGTTCAAATGAAGACAATAAATTAGCTGATGTAACGATCCTATCTCCTTGTAGATTAGTTCTTCAACAGGTAACGACGTCTTACCTATTCCCGTATTGGATAACGATAGCTCTCAGACCTCACTAGGCCTACGCGATCCTTTCTGATCTCGTCTATCGATATATCTTTTAGTCTCCTTGTACTTATACAAGCGAGACCTCTTTCTCACGTATGTTGCGGGAGATATTTGTACGCGTGTGTGAGTATATTGATTTTAATAGTATAGGAAAGACTTAAGTGGTTCAATCTAATTTTATTTAAACTTGTACCGCCGACTCTGGCATAGGACCAGTCTCCCCCACTCCCCAAAAATCACAAACTAAAAAAAGAAAGATATACTACCATGGGCGCAATCCCGCCCTGCAACCTCTCCACCCAAACATAAATCCAAAAATCACTACCTAAGGGTCTCACGGGCGCTCATGTCGGCCAACGAGCTCCCGGATTAACGCGTCTTCCCCCTCTCGCAGCCCATCCACCCACACCATACCAACGCAATTAACCCACCTCCAACACAATTTCATCAACATACTCAACAAAGGAAACATACAGTCTGTCCCAACATCCGCGCTTCTTCCGATAATGTTCCCCCATCCTATTCCTCTTCCCAACGATCCGACACTGGTCGCAGAAGGGGCACCGTTCTCGCTCGATGAATCCAAATACCCCAGCCCACATTAACACAACTGCTGTTCGCAAGGAAAGCGTAAGATCATTCCAACCGTGCCAGTGTCGTTGCCAGAACCGGTCAAGGCTCGCAGAACGGCAACCTGGATTGTCATCAAAGTGAGTAGAGAATGAGGGTTGTGTGGAGGTGCCTTTGTAGGTAATCGCCATGTCGCAGCTCGGGCATTGTGTAGCCACCGAGTTTGGAAGAAAGAACCACTTAGAAGGAAGATGCATGCTCGGAAGCAGGTACTCCCCCCCAGGATGTTTCTTCTCGCACCGCAAACACGTATCCAGCGTCCCTATGCACACTCGTCACCCATCCCTCTCCACAGTCAGTGTTCCATCAAATGGGTTACCTGCGACCACCATTTCCCCGTCCTCTTCCTTAATATAACGGGGGATCCCAAGTCCCAGCCACCCGATCTCCAACTACAAGTCCTTCCACCCTGCGATTGCCGAGTCCTTAAACAAGTCCTCCATCGCCGGTCGCTTCCAACTGTGCCATTGGCACGAAGTCCAGTGGTGCCTTTCTTCCCATCCTTCACAGTCTTCGTGCCCGACCAGGCCGGTGCCGCTGCGGATCCTAGTCAACACATATGAATCCATCCGAGTTAGTCCGCAAAGGTGTCTGGGGGCCTTAGGCCCACAAGCATAGTACCCATGGCCTTCATTAGTATGCCAGGTCCCCCATTCCTCTTTTCTCAATAAGCGGGCCAAGGCAGCATGCCCTATGCCAAAGCTGACCCGTTCCCACCGGAATGGCTGTAATTGTTAGGCGGAGACAACCAGTATAGAATTATGGTTGTCTAGGCCAATCGGGATTCGTTCATGTAGATGGAGATTTGTCCAGGAAGGCTCGGAAGCAACTCGTTTCGTTTATGACTACTAAGAGCCCAGGAAAGTAGGAAGGAATCGTAAGAACAATATTATATTGTTAAGGTCTCTTCTCCATTGCTTGATAATGTCTAAAGCTTGGGAGGCACTTCGATATTTATATTCCGCGTCTGAGTGTTCGCGGACTACATCTAGCTAGCATACAAAATATGTACCTCTTCAAGTCTAATGCGCGACGTCTAGTTCTCCGTGACGGTGAGAACACCGGGAGACCCTGAAAACCATCACACCATCTTCGGTAATTACTATTTCCTGCCTGGGAGACATACTTGTCACCAGTAGTAATTATCCGATCCTCAGAGTCTGTAGACCTGTAGCCGAGTTCTCAAGTCAAACTCTGTTGGCTCCAATAGTTCTTTTCATTACCAAGAGGATCAGTCTTGGTACGAGACTGCATCTGTAGATATGCCGGAGTCGATGACTTCTAGTTGTGATAACTCAACAACTAACCTATAGAATTCATTCCGATAACTCTCTTCTCGTAGAGGAGAGTCTATTCTATTGAATTGTCTCACAATTCCTCGGTCGGCAACTCCTAATTGTTCTATGTAGAGGGGGTGGACCTTCGTGTTGTGTTGGTTGTAAATCCCGCAACTGCGGTACACCTCTTATCATAGTTGCAACACTCCTCGAAGCTCGTTGGCTTCTTTGGTAGTGTTCCCAGGAGCTCTAGACTCTTTCTAATCGTTGAAGGGTGGATGTGAATGCATTGGTTCGTTATCCCGAACCTCCTAATATTCATTTCATGACCTTGTGCGAAAACGTCCCGTTACTTACGGCCCATGCCAAAGATGCCAAATCTTGGAAGCCTTGTAACTCTCTGAGTAGTTGATGGATTGACTTCGTTCCACTTCCCAGGTCTAGCCATTTTTTCTTTTTTGTCTTTTTCTTTATATCATATATTCATTGTTTGGTTAAGGTACAAGAACGTGCATGCAGCGCTAGCTATGGCAGAAACAAAACCCAAAATCAATCAACTAACAAACGAAAAACCAAAACCAGATCCTCCTATGGCGTCCAATAACTGACGCATTGCCTACACAGGACTCATAAAGGGAAACTACTAACTACCTAGCATCGTAACGGAAACAAATCAAAAACTCATAATAACCACAAGTAATGAAATCAAACAGGAGAGCTTCCACCACTTAGACCACTTGGCGACCTAGCCAACGACAACTGAGGCGAGGCAGGAAGGGAAGGGGAGGAGGAGAGAGAGGACTGGTGGGGGGTATATTGTGCGTACATATCGAGGGGGAAACCGGTCTTGGTAGCGGTGAGATAACGACCGAGGCCTAAAAGCATTGGAATCGAGGTCCATAGAGAAGAGTCAGGTCCAATATCCGCGATCCCCTGGAGGTGGCGATCTCGGGCTGCAGACTTGGCAGGACAGAAAAGGAGGGCATGTTCGAACGTCTCGTCCCCCTCCTCGCACCAGGGGCAGAGGGGAGAGAGGTCCGCCTCGTGCCATGAGGGATGGGAGGCTAGGTAGCTCTTGCCAGCACGCATCTGGTGGAGCCGGCCTGAGAGGAAACGCCCCAGGCCTATGAAGGGGTGTGGGCGCAAGGTGGGGCTGAAAAGGTAGTAAGGCGGGGGAGGCAAGAGGAGGCGCCACGAGGTGAGGAGTTCTTCACGGCAACGGGCCTTGAGAGAAGCGTAGAGGGTGGGAGCCCCCAGCGGGGCTACCTGCAGTGGAGGCAAGAGGAGGGGGTTCGCCGGAGGGAGGGGGTCGCTGCAGCTGCCAATGATGGAGTGAATGCGGTAGGCGACCGCATCGACTGGGAGGTGACGCCGGTTGGGTGGGGAGGGCGGTTTGGTGAACCATCTGAGGGGGCGGTAGTTGGGGCCAGCCCATAGGTGCCGGCCTCTGACAGACCCGGGAAGCCGGATGGAGTCGGGGGCGCTAAAGGGGGACGTAGTCGGGACCGAGTGGTCCAAGTGGGCAGTTGCCGGGTTGATTTCGGGCGGCAGGCAGACCAGGCGGACCGCCGCTAGGCGCTGAAGGTGTTTGATCAGTACGTCAATGGGTGGGAGTGATGCTTCACAGGGAAGAATGGCCGTGTTGGTAGAGGCGAAGCAGTTCGTAACCCACCTCTGTACCCGGTGCCAGAACGCCCTCATCTTGTCGAGCATCCTGGAGTTGGGGGAGAGAAGGTCGCTGCCGTAGAGCAGGATGGGGCGGACCAAGGAGGAGGCGAGACGATGACACAGGTGTGGTGCGAGACCCTTGCCTGGCCGGGACAGGCGGTCTATTGTAGCGAGGGCAGCTTCAGCCATGACGAGGCACCTGGTGAAATGAGGGGTAGTGGCTCGGTCCAACGAAGGAGTCGCGGGTTCCAGCCAGTAGCCCAACCACTGTAGTACTTGGGCCCGTTTGTAGGGGACGGAGTCCACTGAGACGGGGAGGAGGCATGGGGGCCCTCTCTGTTGGGGCATCCTCCAGTGCATCAGTTCTGTTTTGGGAAGGGAGAAAGCAACGCCTATGCGCCTTTCTTTCGATGTGAGAGAGGAAGCGACTGCCTGCAGCTTACGGACGTTACGCCTGTAGGAGGGCGAGGAGACAGTTATAGCGAAGTCGTCAACATAAGAGAGGATTATGCCGTTGGGGACTGGAAAGTGGAGGGAGGAAACCTATATCAGGAAAAGAAGGGGGGAGACAGGCGAGCCTTGGGGGGTGCCGACCTGGACCGGCGAAAGGACTCTAGGGGAACCCTGGTATAGGAGGTGGCAATGTTTCCCGTACAGGAAGGATCGTACCCATGAGACAAGGTAGGGTTGAGCGCCCCTTTCTCGAAGTTTGCCACACATGGCAGCGGAGTCGACATTGTCAAAACCTCCTTTGATGTCAAGGAAGAGTATGGAGGAGCAGAGTCCCATGCAGTGCGAAAGACGGACTTCATGTGAGAGAGTGGCAAGGGCGTCAAAAGTACCCATGCCCGATAGTGAGCCACATTGGTTGGGGTGGACTAGGCCAAGGGCCCGAGTAACGGCGGCTAGCCTCACAGTTACCACACGCTCCAGGATCTTGGATAGGGTTTGGAGGAGGACGATGATGCGGAAGGAGGCCGGGGTGTCGTAGGAGGCCTTGCCAGGCTTGTCGAGGACAATACCATTGGCTTGTTTGAGGGAGGACGGGTGAAAACCGTAGAGTAGGAGGGGGCCCAGGAGGGACGTGAGAATTTCTGGGTTGGTGCCGGGGACTCTTTTCCAGACTGAGTACGGGATATGGTCGGGGCCTGGGGCAGACGAGCTTGAGCTGGATGCCAGGGCCTTAGAGATCTCCTCTTTTGTGAGGACGTTGAGATCCCGGAACAGGCGTAGGATAGTAGGGGGGGAGGAGAACTCCCTAGGAGGAAAAAAGTGGGTCAGGAGGGCGGTGTTGACAGTGAGCGGGGTGTCGGCCTCTGGGAAAGACGGGAACCGGTCTAGGGGGCGACCTATCGCGAAGCATTTGGCTGTCCATACAGTCTTAGGGGTTGCAGAGGAGAGGAAATCGTCCCAGTGCCTCCACTTGGCCTGCTTGATGGCCTTGAAGTAGGCGTTGCGGAACCTCCGGGCCTCAGCCAGGGAGTCCTCACAAGGGGTCCTGCGGGCACGACGAGTAGCGGCGTGAAACGAGATTCTGAGGGAGGAGAGGAGGGGCGACCACCAAGGTTTGGAATGGGTCGACATACGGTTGAGGGGGGTATGTAGGAGGAGGGTAGTGCGGAGGCGGTTGACGTTGCTGTCGAACCAGGCTGTGGCAGAGGACAAGGTCGGGAGGGCGGGAGGCGGAGAGACAACAAATAACTTGAGGGCGTCACCAAGGGCAGACCAGTCTGTCTTGGCCCAGGCTGGTGTGGGGGCAGGGGGGCGCAATAAAGGCGTGGAAAGTAAGATGCAAATAGGGATGTGGTCAGAGCCAGTGGACGGGAGCGGGGTGGCCCACTCAGCAAAGAGCTGGGCCGCCCTGCTATTAGCAAAGGAGAGATCAAAGACAGAGGGCCTGTCCTGGGGGGTAAAGGAAAAATAAGTAAACACACCAGGGGTGTTAAGAAGGGAAAAACCACGTAAGGAAGCCAATTGAAAGTAAGGAACTGACGTCCTAAGTTCGGTGGATGAAATGGCCCTCAGTGGGTCGTTCCCAGGTCTAGCCTTTTCTTTTTTTTTTTTTTTTTTTTTTTATCATATATTCATTGTTTAGTTAAGGTACAAGAACGTGCATGCAGCGCTAGCTATGGCAGAAACAAAACCCAAAATCAATCAACAAACAAACGAAAAACCAAAACCAGATCCTCCTATGGCGTCCAATAACCGACGCATTGCCTACACAGGACTTATAAAGGAAAACTACTAACTACCTAGCATCGTAACGGGAACAAACCAAAAACTCATAATAACAACAAGTAAATGAAATCAAACAGAAGACCTTCCACCACTTAGACCTGTTGGCGACCCAGCCAACGACAACCGAGGCGAGGCAGGAAAGGTAGGGGAGGGGGAGAGAGAGGGCTGGCGGGGGGCATACTGTGCGTACATATCGGAGGGGAAAACCAGTCTTGGTAGCGGTGAGATAACGACCGAGGCCCAAAAGTATCGGAATCGAGGTCCATAGAGAAGAGTCAGGTCCAATATCGGTGACCCCCTGGAGGTGGCGACCGCGGGCTGCAGACTTGACAGGACAGAAAAGGAGGGCATGTTCGAACATCTCATCCCCCTCCTCACACCAGGGGCAGAGGGGAGAGGCGTCAGTGTCGTGCCATGAGGGATAGGCGGCTAGGTAGCTCTTACCAGCACGCATCTGGTGGAGCCGGCCCGAGAGGAAACGCCCCAGGCCCATAAAGGGGTGTGGGCGTAGGGTGGAACCAAAGAGGTAGTAAGGCGGGG
The DNA here is from genome assembly GCA_006112555.1 of Tuber indicum. NCBI lineage: Eukaryota > Fungi > Ascomycota > Pezizomycetes > Pezizales > Tuberaceae > Tuber > Tuber indicum. The sequence goes on from VBSK01000041.1 coordinate 181,195, forward strand.
GAGGCGAGAGGAGGCCCCACGAGGTGAGGAGTTCCTAACGGCAGCGGGCCTTGAGAGAAGCGTAGAGGGCGGGAGCCCCCAGCGGGGCTACCTGCAGTGGAGGCAAGAGGAGTGGGTTCGCCGGAGGGAGGGGGTCACTGCGGCTGCCGATGATGGAGTGAATGCGGTGGGCGACCGCATCGACTGGGAAGTGGCGCCAGTTGGGCGGGGAGGGTGGCTTGGTGAACCATCTGAGGGAGCGGTAGTTGGGGCCCGCCCATAGGTGCCGGCCTCTGACAGACCCAGGGAGACGGAGGGAGTCGGGAGCCCTAAAGGGAGACGTAGTCGGGACCGAGTGGTCCAAGCGGGCAGTTGTCGGGTTGATTTCAGGCGGCAGGCAGACCAGGCGGACCGCCGCTAGGTGCTGAAGGTGTTTGATCAGTAGGTCAATGGGAGGGAGTGACGATTCACAGGGAAGGATGGCCGTGTTGGTGGAAGCGAAGCAGTTCGTAACCCACCTCTGTACCCAGTGCCAGAACGCCCTCATCTTGTCGAGCATCCTGGAGTTGGGGGAGAGAAGGTCACTGCCATAGAGAAGGATGGGGCGGACCAAGGAGGAGGCGAGACGATGACACAGGTGTGGTGCGAGACCCTTGCCTGGCCGGGACAGGCGGTCTATTGTAGCGAGGGCAGCTTCGGCCAGGGCAAGGCGCCTGGTGAAATGGGGGGTGGTGGCTCGGTCCAATGAAGGAGTCGCGGGCTCCAGCCAGTAGCCCAACCACCGTAGTACTTGGGCCGGTTTGTAGGGGACGGAATCCACTGAGACGGGGAGGAGGCATGGGGGCCCTCTCTGTTGGGGCATCCTCCAGTGCATCAGTTCTGTTTTGGGAAGGGACAAAGCAACGCCTATGCGCCTTCCCTTCGACGTGAGAGAGGAAGCGACTGCCTGCAGCTTCTGGACGTTACGCCTGTAGGAGAGCGAGGAGACAGTTTTAGCGAAGTCGTTAACATAAGAGAGGATTATGCCGTTGGGGACTGGAAAGTGGAGGGAGGAAACGTAGATCAGGAAAAGAAGGGGGGAGACAGGTGAACCTTGGGGGGTGCCGACTTCCCAGGTCTAGCCACTTTTTTTTTTTTTTTTGTTATATCATATATTCGTTGTTTGGTTAAGGTACAAGAACGTGCGTGCAGCGCTAGCTATGGCAAAAACAAAACCAAAAATCAAACAACTAACAAAAGAAACAACACAACCAGTTCCTCCGATGGCGTCCAATAACCGACGCAATGCCTACACAGGACTCATATAGGAAAACTACTAACTAACTAGCATCATAACGGAAACAAATCAAAACTCATAGTAACAACAAGCAATGAAATCAAACAGGAGACCTTCCACCACTTAGACCACTTGGCGACCCAGCCAACGACAACCGGGGCGAGGCAGGAGGGGAAGGGGAGGGGGAGGGGGAGGGCAGGCGGGGGGCATAATGTGCATACAGGTCAGGGGGGAAACCAGTCTTGGTAGCAGTGAGATATCGTCCGAGGCCTAAAAGCATCGGAATCGAGGTCCATAGAGAAGAGTCAGGTCCAATATCCGTGATCCCCTGGAGGTGGCGACCGCGGGCTGCGGACTTGGCAGGACAGAAAAGGAGGGCGTGTTCGAACGTCTCGTCCCCCTCCTCGCACTAGGGGTAGAGGGGAGAGGGGTCGGTGTCATGCCACGAGGGATGGGCAGCTAGGTAGCTCTTGCCGGCGCGCATCTGGTGGAGCCGGCCTGAAAGGAAACGCCCCAGGCCCATAAAGGGGTGCGGGCGTAGAGTGGGGCCAAAGAGGTAGTAAGGTGGGGGAGGGGAGGGGAGGCGCCATGAGGTAAGGAGTTCTTCGCGGCACCGGGCCTTGAGAGAAGCGTAGAGGGCGGGGGCCCCCAGCGGGGCTACTTGCAGTGGAGGCAGGAGGAGGGGGTTAGCCGGAGGGAGGGGGTCGCTGCGGCCGCAGATGATGGAGTGAATGCGGTGGGCTACCGCATCGACCGGGAGGTGACGCCGGTTGGGCGGGGAGGGTGGTTTGGTGAGCCACCTGAGAGGGCGGTAATTGGGACCAGCCCAAGGGTGTCAGCCTCTGACAGAACCAGGGAGGCGGAGGGAGTCGGGAGCCCTGAAGGGGGACGTAGTCGGGACCGAGGGGTCCAGGCGGGCGGTTGCCGGGTTGATTTCCGGTGGCAGGCAGACAAGGCGGACTGCCGCCAAGCGCTGAAGGTGTTTGATTAGTAGGTCAATGGGGGGGAGTGAGGCTTCACAGGGAAGAACAGCCGTGTTGGTAGAGGCGAAGCAGTTTGTAACCCACCTCTGTACCCGGTGCCAGAAAGCTCTCAACTTGTCAAGCATCCTGGAGTTGGGGGAAAGCAGGTCGCTGCCGTAGAGGAGGATGGGGCGGACCAAGCAGGAGGCGAGACGGTGACACAGGTGCGGTGCAAGACCTTTGCCTAGCCTAGACAGGCGGTCTATGGTAGCGAGAGCAGCTTCAGCCAGGGCGAGGCGCCTGGTGAAATGGGGGGTGGTGGCCCGATCCAATGCAGGAGTCGCGGGTTCCAACCAGTAGCCCAACCACCGTAGTACTTGGGCCGGCTTGTAGGGGCCGGAGTCCACTGAGACGGGGAGGAGGCACGGGGGTCCCCTCTGTTGGGGCGTCCTCCAGTGCATCAGTTCTGTTTTGGGAAGGGAGAAAGCAACACCTATGCGCCTCCCCTTCGATGTGAGTGAGGAGGCGACCACCTGCAGCTTCTGGACGTTACGCCTGTAGGAGGGCGAGGAAACTGTAATAGCGAAGTCGTCGACATATGAGAGGATTATGCCGTTGGGGACGGGAAAATGGAGGGAGGAAACGTAGATCAGGAACAGAAGGGGGGAGACAGGTGAACCTTGAGGGGTGCCGACCTGGACCGGCAATAGGACTTTAGGAGAACCCTGGTATAGGAGGCGGCAGTGTCTGCCGTTTAGCAAGGATCGAACCCATGAGACGAGGTAGGGCTGAACGCCCCTTTCCCTAAGTTTGCCGCACATGGCAGCGGAGTCGACATTGTCAAAACCTCCCTTGATGTCAAGGAAGAGTGTGGAGCAGCAGAGGCCCATGCAGTGCAAAAGACGGACCTCATGCGAGAGGGTGGCAAGGGCGTCAAAAGTACCCATGCCTGATAGTAAGCCGCATTGGTTGGGGTGGACTAGGCCAAGAGCCCGAGCAACTGCGGCTAGCCTTACAGCTACCACACGCTCCAGGATCTTGGACAGGGTTTGGAGGAGGACTATGATGCGGAAAGAGGCTGGTGTATCGTAGGATGCCTTGCCAGGCTTGTCAAGGACGATACCATTCGCCTGTTTGAGGGAGGAGGGGTGAAAACCGTATAGTAGGAGGGGGCCCAAGAGGGAGGTGAGAATTTTTGGGTTGGTGCCGTGGACTCTTATCCAGACTGAGTACGGGATGTGGTCAGGGCCGGGGGCGGACGAGTTCGAGCTGGAAGCCAGGGCCTTGGAGATCTCCTCCTTTGTGAGGACATCGAGGTCTCGGAACGGGCGTAGGATAGTAGGGGGGGTGGAGGACTCCCTAGGGGGAAAAAAGTGGGCCAGGAGGGCGGCGTTGACGGCAAGCGGGGTGTCGGCCTCCGGGAAAGACGGAAACCGGTCTGGGGGGCGACCTATCGCGAAGCGTTTGGCTGTCCATACCGTCTTCGGGGTTGCAGAGGAGAGGAAATCGTCCCAGTGCCTTCTTTTGGCCTGCTTAATGGCTTTGAAGTAAGCGTTGCGGGACCTCCGGGCCTCGGCCATTCCCAGGTCTAGCCAGAGGTCCCCTCTTATATATCATATGAACAGCTTTCGGTCAGACGGACGGCAGCGACGTATACGGTGTTATTCTGACACCTTTAATTCTGTGACCATATAGTCACAGGACACAACAAAGGTTGATGTGTATGATAACGTGCGGGCCCCGTAAGGGGGCCGGAGGGGGGTGTTGGAGACTAAGATTCTCGGTTTCGGGTAAAGTTACCCTGCCTAGGGTACTCCTAGGCTATCGGGATCGGGTACAGTCGTGTCCGGAAAGTCTTTATACCCTTGCATAGCAACGCATCACCACCCCCTCACCTCAACAACCCCCCTCACCATGACCCCACCACATATCCTCAGAGCTAGAGAAGACCTCAATAAAGAAATCTATACCCTATATAAACATACTGATATAGGGTATTATAAAATTTCTAAGACTTTGGGCATCTCCAAGCAAACTGTTCAGTCTGTGGTCAAAAGAGCCAAATCCAGGGGTGGAAACACCCATGATGCAAAAAGAACTGGCAGACCAACCAAGATTACCGACACAAATAGGAAGATACTGGAGTCTATTATCGATGCCGAGCCTCATTTAGCGTTACGCGACATTACCAGAAAAGCGAATATTGGTCTTGGAAAGACCACTGTGGATAAGATCATCTAAGAGGCTGGTTTTAAACTTCTGATACCCAGAAAGAAACCTTTTTGGAAAAAAGAACAAAAGGAGAAGAGAAAGGAGTTTGCTAGGAAGAGGAGGAACTGGAAAGGGGCATGGAATTGGGTTGTTTTTGTGGATGAAGCAACTATTGTTTATGATCCAAATCCAACTGGTAGAAAGGTCAGAGTTAGACCTGGTGAAGAGTTGGAAGAAAAAAACTTGAAGCCTAGCTTTAAGTCTGGGAGGACTAGTATTGGGGTCTATGCTGCAATCATGAAGGGTGGCAGGACTGAGTTAATTCTTGTGAGAAAGAGGGGGGAGGAGGAAAGGACCAGCAAAAGAGACAGACTTGGCCTCAATTCCCACCAATATGCAACTGAAATCCACCAGCCACACCTCATCCCTTTTATAGAAGGTCTGGATAGACCCTCTGAAAACATCTACCTAGCTGCAGACAATGCCTCCTGGCATGCTGGTGAGGAAAATCGAAAATTGGAGGCAGAGTGTGGTTACAAAAAACTCCCTTGGCCACCCAACTCACCAGATCTCAATCCAATTGAGAATACTTGGGCACTACTCAAAAGAGCCCTTACCAAGAGATTCTCCAGACTGGAAAGAAGGCCTCACAGTGCTGCTGAACTGTTTGAAGCAGCAAAGGAGGAGTGGGATTTAATTCCCCAAGAGAAGTTGGATGGATGGATTGATAGGATGCCAGAGAGAATGCAAGCTGTACTGGATACAGATGGAGGTCATACAAGATGGTAAAAATGTTTTTCTATTATCTACTAGCTATACTATCATATTTCTTTGAATTGAGCTTTTTACATTTTTTTTGAATTTTTTATGGTTGGGGGTGGTGGTATCACCGTTGCCATGCGAGGGTATGAGGACTTTCCGGACACGACTGTACTCCTAACAGTAATGGCAGGCGGGTACTCTCCTTGGCCTTCCTGTCGACCAGCTCATTGCCCTGTATGCCCATATGTCCTGGCACCCAGCCAAAGGACGTACGCACAGCCTCCAACAGCTGGGCCATGACATCGCACATTTTAGCAGAATCTCCTTCTGGCAGCATATTCTCAATAAGGAGCAAGGCGAGGACACAATCCAAAAACAGGTACACCTCTCGTCCCATGGCCATATCCCTAACTTCCCGCAAGGCGCAAACAACAGCAAACAGTTCACACTCGACAATGCTCCAGGATGGAGGTACCGAACACCACCCTACCCGGACCGCAGTGCCCCTTTCGAGCACTGCCCAGGCGATACCAGCACCCTCGGCCATCTTGGACCCGTCCGTGTAAACCACCTGACCCGAACTCTCACCGCGCTCCTTGGCTTCCCTGGCGTCTCTCAGGGCCATCGCTTCCTTCCCTTTCCCAATTGTAACAGTGGGGCGGTAAGAAAGCACCTTGTCCGAGGTCTGCCGGTGGGCCACCATGCCTTCTTCCTTCCAATTGAACCGAATCTGCCCAAACCAGGAATGGTCCTCGCAATACCGATAGTTGATGAACCGGCTATAGCACCTTCGTTGCAGGTATCTGCCTTGGATGGCAACAGGCGTCACCCCGTATTCAGCCAGCAAAATACTGTTGGCCAGCTTCATAGGAGTCCAGAACCCCGAGCGGAGGCAATCTTGACGTGGACCTGAATCTGCTTCACATACGACGGGTAGTCGGTTACAAACTCAAGTCCGTAATAGACGGTTGGAAGGTAGGCTGCCTGCACCAAACGGTAAGTCTCCCATGCTCCCAGTCCACCAACACTCCCAAACCTCCTCCCCAACGCTGCAATCCTCCTTCTCACCCCCAACCCCCTGTCCAACCAATAACGTACATGAGAAGAAAAGTTAAGAAATACATTAAACCTATATCCAAGAACCCGCAGGTCCTCAGATGGCAACACCATTTCTCCCAACAATTCCATTCCTTCCCACGCTCTATCACCAAACCCAATCCACTGCATTTTTAACGCACTGAACCTTATTCCCCTGTCTCGCGCAATACGGTCACAATCGCGCAGTAATTCCCCAGCATGGTGCCAGGCAGCATCAAAAGAGTCAGCTGCAACCATGACGACCCCATTGTCAACGTATGATGCCACCAAGTGTCGGACACCAGGGGAGTATCGCATCCAGGGTGTAAAGATGTCGGCGACATATGCACCAAACAAAATGGGGGAGAGTAGCGACCCTTGGGGAACCCCTTTATTAACATGGTAGACCCGGGAGACGCATCCATTGAACCGGAATCGAATAGACCGACAACCAGTCCATCTCGGAACCCATCGACATAGGTTAGGGGGGCAACCCCGTGCTACCAAAAAGTCCGATAAGAGGTTGACATCAATGTTGTCGAATCCCCCTTCCACGTCCATCGACAAGATCAGACGTTTGTATCCTTCATTGTAACGGAGGAATTCCTAAACGACCGACATAGTATCATAAACACCCCATCTCCTACGGGAGCCAAACTGTGTGTCGCCGAGGTCCAAACAGGCGGCGAGTCGGAGCAAGACCACTCTTTCTGCCACCTTAGCCATGGTCAGGAGCAGATGTATCATGCGCCATGACTTAACAATATCATACCGTAGCTTGTCGAGCTTGGGTATAAGCACCACCTTAGCCCTATGCCAATCTGGAATGTCATGTCGTAACCCATAGTCTACGAGGCGCCGCAGAGTCGTGGCATCCCTCCTCTTCCAAAACCGTAGGAAAGGATAACCAATGTCGTCTTCGCCAGGACCGGTATTCGTAGGAGACCTTGCCAGTGCCGTTTCCATTTCCTGAGCACTGTCCATATCGACCTCACTTTCCACCCAAGGGGCAGGGTCACCAGGATCAACCTGTTGTGCAATTAGGTCACTAATTTCAGCGTGCGCAGTAGCCAAAGAGCCGTCTGATCGCACCATTGATGGCAGCGTACCCTTAGCTTCCAACTTTCTTACCAGCCTGAAGATGTCTGGGTCCTTGCTCTCCGCCAATTTCGTCCTGATGTGGTCAAACCGAGCCCTTAGTAGGCAAGTCCGGTAAACACACCTTGCCAACCTGAAGTCCTCCGTCCGCTCCGCCATGTGTTTGGAGTATTTCTTTAGCCGGGCCACATCTAACCTCATCCTTTCCAGCACTGGCGTCCACTACTCATACCGGCTTCTGCCAACGGAAGCCCGTGGGAGTGCGTCCAACACACCTCTCACTCCTCCCGACAACTGCCCACTATCCACCTCTTTCAGGGCGTCCAGCTCTTTCCCCACCTTTCCCCACGCCGCCTTCTTCCAGGCAGGCCTCCTCCTCATAAGACTGTCAGGAAGGTCCACATGGATTCGGATAGTCTGAGCGGCATGTTCACAGCTAACCACATCAAGGTATCTGTGCTGCAAATATGGTCAGCGGTACAAGCAGAGGTCGATCATTGATATGTCGCGGAATGTCAGTCTAACAGGAGGCAACATGTTCAGCAATCGTAGCGCCATCCATTCCCGCAACCATCGTCCACAATGTTCTTGCCTAGTCCCCTCTGCCCACGGGTCCCAGTCTCGGTGTCTGGCATTAAAGTCACCAAACGTGATATCCGGTTCCCCGACGTCCCTCAGCCCCGATTGGTACTCAGCCTTGTTGTGCGTAGGTGGGATGTAAATGCCCGCAAGCACCCTCTTCTCACCCTTTTCCCAAAACCCAATCTGGGCACATGCATCACCGTGCCCAACAACGTCAAACAACCAGCACAAATGCGAGCGTACAAACACCTCCACCCCTGAACCAAAAACAAAGGAAAACAAATCTCAACCATCCTCCTCCATCGGTACATGTTGTCCCTCCGTATCAACCGGAGGTTCCAAAACAAAAAACAAATCAACAAAAGAAAACAAATCAAATACCAGCGCCCGATTCCTGCCGCTCCTCTCCACATTTAGTGCTATTGCCGTGATACGCATTAAAAGCGGGCCTCGACAGATCCGCTCAGGCCACATGGGCCAAAGTCACTAGCAAAACCCTCAGAGTCCCAGGCGAACCACATGGTATCTACCTTTTTGGGAACGGATTTCTTCTTCAAAATACCACGTCTGTGGGAGGGGAATGGAGGAGGTCGTTCAGGCTCCTTACCCTTAGCTTTGGTAGACTTCTCCTGCGGGACATCCACCTCTTCCTCGTCACTACTCGCCTCCACTACCATAGGAGTCGGCGACCATCACCTGCTCCTGCGTCATGTCCGCCTTCTCTTCTCAGGCTCCTTGTCTGTAGTGTTAGGCAGGTCGGACGAGGAGGTTGTGGCGATGGCTGCTATTGTCGTGGGTGGGAAGAATACGGGAGTCCTACAATTAGCTTTCAAGGCAGGACAGCTTTCATACCCAGCAAAGTGGTTAGCCCTATCGCACAACCAGCACCTCCTGCGCATGTGCCCACACGCTTCTCCTACACCTCTGGGGCACCCCAAAGCCTTGCACATGTGCTCCCGGAACAAGTGTTCCCCATAACAAAACCGGCACCAGGAAGGGAGGGCGCAGGTGGCCTGAAAGTGGCCCACCTGCAAACACTTAGCGCAAACCTTCGCCGTACGGTGTTCGGTAAACGTCCTAACATTCCGGGTCCCTCCCCGAAGGAATATCCTCCCAGCCTCCAAAGCAGCCTTGGCCACCTCATTCTCTTCCACCACAAAGCAGATACTGCAGGACACGGCGTTAGCCTGCCTCATGGCATGAATGGACTCCATGATGTCGGGGCGGGACACAGTGACAATGCCAGGGTTACCTAGCTCCAAGTCAGTGCGTAGGCCATCCGAGGCCTGTTCCCCAATCCATCCATCAACCTTCCAGATGGAACCACGGCCAGTATCGGAAAGAGGAACTCCCGTAACCATGATCTTCACCGTTTTTCACATCCTTTTAGAAAACAAATTCCGGGAGCGAAAGCTCCTTCAATAGCGCCAACCGGGTTCTATCAAGATGGTCCCCAAGTTCAGCAGCAGAGTGGGCCGTCAGGGTGAGGAAGATGCACCCAATCTCGTTCCTAATATGTCCAGCCCGAACGTGAGGGCAGGTACCCCTAATCTTCGGCGAGTTGAACGACATGACATTAATACAGGCCCGAATGGCCTCGATTGTCACTCCTTCCAGGAAGGCCACTTCTTTGCGGCTGGCAAACCGCATTATGATGTGCCTTCCCCTGACATCTGGGGTTGGCGATGAGTATGGGGGGGCCGGCCGTGGTGGCGGCCCCTGCTGACTGGCGCTGCGGGGAGCGCCGTCACGAGGGATCAGGTTGGGAACCATATTGTAGATCCTCCTGATGGCGCCTGGTCCTGACGATAGGGTCTATACCGCGGGCACCGGGGCGGCAGCAACGGGAGGTGCAGCCTCCCTGTCAGTAACCTTCTTCCCCTGAGTCTTGGCTGGGGTCGCCAATGTTTCCTGGCTGGCCTGAGCTGCCATCTTTCTCCTTCTCCTAGCAGCGCCGCTCAGACACCTGCTCCTCTTCCTTCTCCTCTTTTCTCCCTCCTCCTTCTTCTCAACATCCACCCAGCTCACCTTCTCTTCCTCCATGGCTTTCCCCACCTTCAGGACCACCCCTCCATCACTGGAAGAGCTGCCACTGCTGGTGCTATAAGAGGAGGCCGCCGATGCGGGCCGGACCGGGACTGGCTTGTCCTTTAGTGGGATAGCAGGTTTGGGCACGTGTGCCATCTTTTTCACCATATCCTCAAAGGATGCTTTAGTAGCAGAGGCCGCCGGAGCAGCACCCTGGCCCTTGGTAGGGACTTCAGTAGACCCATCTGACGAGGAGTAGGGGGACGGGGGTAGTTCCCGAGGACTCTGGAGTCACAGAGGGGGAACGACGATGGGGGGCCAACCTACCCTTCAGGGTGGTGATTTCCTCCTCCTGCCGGCCAAGTATCTCCGTCAGGGTCCTAACTGCTCTCTTCAACCTATGAAACCTCCATCCTACCCACATGATAGGAACCGTTTCCACAATCTCGCCTTGCACCCAGGTCCAGACATCGTCGACCGTGTCGTACTCAACCAAACTACCCACACTTGGGGTGGGCGACAGAAGGGGCTGGGTGTTTCTAGACCGGATGTCCTCGAGGCCTTCCAATATGGACCCCACAATACTACCAGACCTAGGAGCGGGGGAGGGGGACTTACCAGCCACCATTATCTCATCCACTTCGGCCATGATCTGGTCGGCCCTAGCAACAGCCGCATCGGCGTCCTCAGGCTGGGTGTCCAGCAGTGGTACCTCCAAGAGGGTGCCCGTGCTGTGTGGAATTCCAAGCTTTCCTTCCAGCCACCCGCCTGGTGAAGAGGTTGGAGCATAGTCGAGGTCGGGGGGGGAAGAGCAGGGGACAGCATCGGGAAGGCTGTGGGCGTGAATACTGTCGCCCAAACCAGTCGCCTCCGAGTTCCATCCTTCCTCAAGGGCCATGAGGGTGTCCGGAACAATTACCTCTGCTGAGGGTATCACTTCCTGGGCGATCAGCAAAGGGGGTGACGAGGGGGGGGAATCCTCAATGGTGGAAGGAACTAGCACAGGGGGGGGGCAGGCGCTTCCGGTGGGTGTCCAGAACATAGGAAAATTCCTCATCCGGGACGATTTGTTTCTTCCGACCTTCTTCGACATCGATCGCCTTCATGAACAGGGGCTCAAAGAAGAGACTTGGAGCCGGGGCGGCACGCTTGCGAGGGGAGGAGAAGCGGGCACCACGCAGCGTTCCCTTTACCGGGAGGGCATAGTCCTCATTGCCAGGGTCGTCCAACTTGAACTTCCCGGTAGTGTAAAGGGCCTTTTCTCCAGAAGATAGCCCGGACACGAAGGAGGGGGTTTTGGCAGAGGAGGTTCCCTGAGCGCGATCACGAGCCACTAGCCTATTGAAAGCCGCTCGATGGGCGGAAGGGGAGGTGGACCACGAGCTGGCCTCAACAGTAGCGGCGGTCAAGCCTTGCTTGGCTGGCGGGAGGATGGAGGAGTCAGGAACCAGTGCCTGCGAGTCGGTAGGGGGAGAGGGGGTGGGCACTATCGGGGTGTACGCCAACCCGTGATCGGAGTTGAACAGATTGAAGAGGCCCGTGGTAGAGGTGTTGTCCAAGCCACAAGTGGCTGGACAACCCTTCCCAAATAGACAACTCTTCACAAACGACTCCACCTCTTTCATCGTAATGAGGGCAGCTGCGGCAACCGACCCCCTCACCAAATTATCCAATGCCGGGTTCACCGCGTTGGAGCAACCATGTTCGTGGGCGCAGGACAGAAAACTGTAATCCCCGTCAGGTGCAGCGTACGAACGTGTAGTTGTAGGGATGAGGCCACGGACAGCCTCGGAAATGGGTGCGAGAGACAAGGCGACTCAAGCCGTCCCAAGCGAGGAGGAGAGGTTGGCATCGAACTGAACGGGGGACGACATCCTCGAGGTGAGGACAGAGTCCGAGGTGGAGGAAGCTGATGAACTCGCCATCCTCACTCAAGCCTATGTCCAGAGACTACCGGGATCAACCACGGATATCTCCCTCTGGAACACCTTCCTAAGCGAGAACAACTATTCTATCACCCAGCCGCCTGGCAAACGAAGATGGAAACGATGTAAACCTTATGAAGTTATCGTAAGTAGGCGAAATGCGTCGCGTGAGGTTGAAGCTCACTACCGAGACGGAGCGAAGATAAGTAGGAGGAAAGACTTAAGTGGTTCAATCTAATTTATTTATACTAGTACCGCCGACTCCGGCATACGACCAGTCTCCCCCATGCCCCAAAATCACAAACTAAAATATACTACCACGGGCACAATCCCGTCCTGCAACCGCTCCTCCCAAACACAAATCCAAAAATCATTACCTAAGGGGTTCGCGGGTGCTCATGTCGGCTAGCGACATCCCGGATTAATGCGTCTTCCCCTCTCGCAACCCATCCACCAACACCATACCAACACAATTATCCCGCCCCCAACACAATCTCATCAACATACTCAACAAAGGAAACATACAGTCTATCCCAACAGCTGCGTTTCTTCCGATAGTGTTCCCCCATCCTATTCCTCTTCCCAACAATCCGACGCTGATGGCAAACGGGATACCGTTATCTTACGATAAATCCAAACATCCCAGCCCACGTCAGCACGACCGCCGTTCGCAAAGATAGCGTAAGATCGTCCCAACCATGCCAGTGTTGCTGCCAGAACCGGTCACGGCTCACAGAGAGGCAGCCTGGATTGTTATCGAAGTGAGCGGAAAAGGAGGGCCGTGTGGAGGTGCCTTGGTAGGTAATCGCCATGTCGCATTTCCGGCACTGTGTAGCAACCGAGTTCGGAAGAAAGAACTACTTGGTGGGAAGATGCTTACTCGGAAGTATACACTCCCCCCCAGGATGTTTCTTCTCGCAACGCAAACACGTATCCAGCGTCCCTATGCACACTCGTCTCCCATCCCTCTCCACCGTCAGTGTTCCATCAAACGGGTTACCTGCGACCACCATTTCCCCGTCCATTTCCTTAATATGACGGGGGATCTCAAGTCCCAGCCACCCTTGCTCCAACCACCAGTCCTTCCACCCTGCGATCGCCGAGTCCTTAAACAAGTCCTCCATCGCCGGTCGCTTCCAACTGTACCGTTGGCACAAAGTCCAGTGATATCTCTCCTCACATCCTTCACACTCGTCATGCCCAACCAGGCCAGTACCGCTGCGAATCCTAGTCAACACATAGGAATCCATCCTTGTCAGCCCGCGAAGGTGTCTGGGGGTCTTAGGCCCACGAGCATAATACCCGTGGCCTTCATTACCATGCCATGCCTCCCATTCCTTCTTCCTCAACTCGTAAGCCAAAGCGGTATGGCCTATACCAAAGCTGATCCCTTCCCGTCGGAAAGGCTGCAATGGTAAGCGAGTACACTCCTTGGCCTTCCTGTCGACCAGCTCATTGCCCTGTATGCCCATGTGCCCAGGAACCCAGCCAAAGAATGTACGCATAACCTCCAATAATAGCGCTATGACATCCCACATTTCAGCCGAGTCTCCTTCCCGCAACATGTTCTCAATAAGGAGCAGGGCGGGGACACAGTCTAGGAACAAATGCACCTTGCGTCCCACAGACATATCGCTGACCTCCCTCGAGGCGCAGACCACGGCAAACAGCTCGCATTCGACAATGCTCCAGGATGGTGGTACCGAACAGCCCCCTATCCTAACCGAGGCCCCCCGTTCGCACACAGCCCAAGCGACACCAGCAGCACCCCCGGCTATCTTGGACCCATCAGTATACACCACCAGATCCGAGCCTCTACTGAGCTCCTTGACTTCCCTGGCGTGTCTCAGGGCCATGGCTTCCTTCCCCTTCCCGATCATAACCGTGGATCAGTGGGAAAGTACCCTGTCCGAGTTCTGTCGGTGGGCCACCATACCCTCCTCCTTCCATTCAAGCCGGATCTGCCCGAACCAGGGAGGATCCTTGCACTATTGATAGTTGATAAACCGGCTATAACACCTCCATTGTAGGTAGCGTCTCTGAATGACGACAGGCGTAATCCCGTATTCCACCAGCAAGATGTTGTTGGCCAGCTTCATCGGGGTCCAGAACACTGAGCGGAGGCAATCGTTGATGTGGACCTGAATCTGCTTCACATACGACGGGTAGTCGGTTACAAACTCAAGTCCGTAGTAGACGGTCGGAAGGTAGGCTGCCTGCACCAAACGGTAAGTCTCCCATGCTCCCAACCCACCAACACTCCCAAACCTCCTCCCCAACGCTGCAATCCTCCTTCTCACCCCCAGCCCCCTGTCCAACCAATAACGTACATGAGAAGAAAAGTTAAGAAATACATTAAACCTATATCCAAGAACCCGCAGGTCCTCAGATGGCAACACCATTTCTCCCAACAAATCCATTCCTTCCCACGCTCTATCACCAAACCCAATCCATTGCGTTTTCAACGCACTAAACCCCATTCCCCTGTCTCGCGCAATACGGTCACAATCGCGCAGTAATTCCCCAGCATGGTACCGGGCAGCATCAAAAGAGTCAGCTGCAACCATAATGACCCCATCGTCGACGTATGAGGCCGCCAAATGTCGGATACCAGGGGAGTATCGCATCCGTGGTGTGAAAATATCAGCTACATATACGCCAAACAAAAAGGGGGAGAGTGGCGATCCCTGGGGAACCGCCTTCCCAACATGGTACACCCGGGAAACACACCCATTGAACCGGAAGCGGATAGACCGACAACCCATCCATCTCCGAACCCATTAACACAGGTTGGAGAGGCACCCCCGAGCCACCAGGAAATCCGAAAAGAGGTTGATGTCAATATTGTCAAACCCTCCTTCCACGTCCATGGATAGGATCAGACGCTTGTATCCTTTGTTGTGGTGGAGGAATTCCTGAACAACTGCCATAGCATCATGGACACCCCGTCTCCTATGGGAGCCGAACTGCGTCTCACCGAGATCTAGATAGGCGGCCAGCCGTAGCAACGCCACGCTTTCTGCCACCTTAGCTGTGGTCGGGAGCAGATGAATCATACGCCAGGAGTTGACGATGTCATATCGTGGCTTGTCGAGCTTGGGTATAAGCACCACCTCAGCCCTATGCCAATCTGGAATGTCATGTCATAGTCCATAGTCCACGAGGCGCCGTAGAGTCATGGCATTCTTCCGCTTCTAAAATCTTAGGAAAGGATAACCAATATCATCTTCGCTAGGACCGGTATTCGTAGAAGACCTTACCAGTGCCATTTCCATTTCCTGAGCATTGTCCATGTCGACCTCACTCTCCACCCAGGGGGCTGGGCTACCAGGTTCCCGCTGTTGTGCAATCAGGTCACTGATATCGGCATGTGTAGCAGCCAAAGAGCCGTCTGATCGCACCATCGAAGGCAAGGTGCGCTTAGCCTCCAATTTCCGTGCCAACCTGAAGATGTCTGGGTCCCTCCTCTCCGCCAACTTGGTTTTTATGTGGTCGAAACGAGCCCTCAACAGGCAAGCCCGGTAAACACACCTCGCCAGCCTAAAGTCCTCCGTCCGCTCCGCCGTGCGCTTGGAGTATCTCTTCAGCCGGGCCGCATCCAACCTCATCCTTTCCAACTCGGGCGTCTACCACTCGTACCAACTTCTGCCAACGGAAGCCAGTGGGAGTGCGTCCACCACACTTCTCACTCCTCCCCACAACAGCTCATCATCCACCTCTTTCAAGGCGTCCAGTTCTTTCCCAACCCTTTCCCACACCGCTTTCTTTCAAGCAGGCCTCCTCCTCACAAGATTGTCAGGAAGGTCCACATGGATTCGGATAGTCTGGGCAACATGTTCGCAGCCAACCACGTCAAGGTACCTATGCTGTAGGTATGGCCTGCGGTATATGCAAAGGTCGATCATCGATATGTCGCGGAACGTCGGTCGGTCAGGGGGTGTCATGTTCAGCAGTCGCAGCGCCCTCCATTCCCGCAACTATCGTCCACAATGTTCTTGCCTAGCCGCCTCTACCCGTGGGTCCCAGTCTCGATGTCTGGCATTAAAGTCACCAAACGCGATATCTAGTTCTCCGATGTCCCTCAGCCCCGATTGGTATTCGGCCTTGGTGTGCGTGGGTGGGATGTAAACGCCCATGAGCACCCTCTTCTCACCCTTTTCCCAAAACCCGATCTAGGCACATGGATACCTGTGCCAAACAATGTTAAACAACCCACACAAATGCGAGCCTACAAACACCTCCACTGCCGAACCAAAAACAAAGGAAACCAAATCCCAACCATCCGCCTCCATCGGTACATGTTGTCCCTCCATATCAACCGGAGGTTCCAAAACAAAAAACAAATCAACAAAAGAAAACAAATCAAATGCCAGAGCCCGATTCCTGCCGCTCCTCCCCACATTTAATATCATCGCTGTGATACGCATTAAAAGGGGACTTCGACAGATCCACTAAGGCCACAGGGGCCAAAGTCACTAGCAAAACCCTCAGAGTCCCAGGCAAACCACATAGTGTCACCCTTCTTGAGAACGGGGTTTTTCTTTAAAATACCGCGCTTGGGGGAGGGGAAGGGGGCCAAGCGTTCGGGCTCCTTACCCTTAGCTTTGGCGGACCTCTCCCGCGGGACAGCCTCCTCTTCCTCATCACTACTCACCTCCACTACCCTGGAAGTCGGTGACCATCTTCTGCTCCGGCGTCGTGGCCGTTTTTTCCGCTCAGGTCCCTTATCCATAGCGTCAGGCACTTCGGATGACGAGGCTGTGGCAGTGGCCGCCATTGTCGTGGGTGGGGAGGATACGGGGGTCCTAGAGTCAGCGTTCAAGGCAGGACACCTTTCGTACCCAGCAAAGAGGTCGGCCCTATCGCATAACTAACACCTCCTACGAGTGTGCCCACACACCTTTCCTACACCTCCGGGGCATCCCAAAGCCTTGCACATGTGCTCCCGAGACAGGTGGTCCCCGTAACAAAATCGACACCGGGAAGGGAGGGCATAGGTGGCCTAAAAGTAGCCCACCTACAAACATTTACCGCAAACCTTCACCGTCCGGTGCTCGGTAAACACCCTAACATTCCGGGTGCCACCCCGAAGGAAGATTCTCCCAGTCTCCAAAGCAGCTTTGGCCTCCTCATTCTCTTCCACCACAAAACGAATACCGCACGACACGGCGTTGGCTTGCCTCATAGCGTGAATAGACCCCATGATATCGGGGCGGGACACGGTGACGATCCCGGGGTTGCCTAGCTCCAAGTCAGTGCATAGGCCATCCGAGGCCTGTTCCTCCACCCATCCGTCCACCTTCCAGATAGAACCACGGCCAGTGTCTGAGAGGGGGACACCCGTTACCATGATCTTGATCTTTTTCACGTCTTTCTGGAAGACAAATTCCGGGAGTGATAGCTCCTTCAACAGTGCCAGCCGGGCCCTGTCAAGTCGGTCTCCAAGCTCGGCAGCAGAGTGGGCCGCCAGGGTGAGGAAGATGTATCCAATCTCGTTCCGAATATGTCCAGCACGGACATAAGTGCAAGTACTCCTAATTTTCAGCAAGTTGTACAAGGTGACGTTGATGCGGGCACAGATGGCCTCAATTGTTACACCCTCCGGCAGGGCCACTTCTTTGCGGGTGGCGAACCGCACTGTAATGTGCCTTCCCCTGGTATCCAGGGTAGGCGAGGACTGGAGTGGAGCCGGCTTCGGTGGTGGCCCCTGCTGACTAGCGCTGCGGGGAGGGCCTCGCGAGGGATCAAGTTAGGCACCACGTTGTAAATCCTTCTGATGGCGCCTGGCCCCGACAAAAGGGTTTGTACCATGGGTACTGGGGCGGCAGCAGTGGGAGGTGTAGCCTGTGTGTCAGTAGTAGTCGTCCCCTGAGTCTTGGCCGGGGTCGCTGATGTCTCCTGGCCGGCCTGAGCCGCCATCTTTCTTCTCCTCCTGGCAACTCCACTCAGACGCCTGCCTCTCTTCCTCTCCCACTTTTTTTCCTCCTCCTTCTCCTCCTCATCCACCCAGCTCACCTTCTTCTCCTCCGTGGCTTTCCCCAACTTCAGGACCACCCCCCCATTACTGAAAGAGCTGCCACTGTTGGTGCTATGAGAGGAGGCCGCCGAAGTAGGCCGAACCGGAACTGTCTTGTCCTTTAGTGGGATGGCGGGTTTGAGCACGTGTGCCATCTTGTTCACCATATCCACAAAGGATGCTTTAGTAGCAGAGGCCGCCGGAGTAGCACCCTGGCCCTTAGTAGGGACTTCAGTAGCTCCCTCTGATAAGGAGCGGGGAACAGAGGGAGTCCCTGAGGACTCAGGAGTCACAGAGAGAGAGCGACGACGGGGGGCTAACCTACCTTTCAAGGTGGCAATTTCCTCCTCCTGCCGGCCAACTATCTCCGTCAATGTCCGGACCGCATTCTCCAAACGATGAAACCGACGTCCCACCCACATAATGAGAACCGTTTCCACAATCTCCCTGTCCATCCAAGTCTGGACATCCTCCACGGTGTCGGGTTCCTCGGATCCGCCCGCACTAGGACCAGGCGACAGGAGGGGCTGGGTGTTCCCAGACCGGATATCCTCGAGGCCTTCCAACATGGACCCTGCAATGCTACCAGACTTAGGAGCGGGGGAGGGGGACTTACCAGGGGCCATCATCGCATCCACTTCAGCCATGATCTGGTCGGCCCTAGCCACGGCCGCATCGGCATCCTCTGGCTGGGTGTCTGGTAGCTGCATCTCCAAGGGTGTGCTCGTATTGCGAGGGATGCCTAGCGATCCTTCTAGTATACCCCCACTTGACGTGGGAGGTAAAGAATCGTAGTCAGGAGGAGACGAGCCAGGGATAGGCGTACCCGGGAGGCTGTGGGCGTGGATGCTATCACCCAAACCAGTCGCTTCCGAGTTCTGTCCTTCCTCAAGGACCATGGAGGTGTCCCGGACAATTACATCTGCCGAGGGTACTATTTCCTGGGTGATCAGCAAAGGGGCGAACGAGGGGGGAGAATCCTCAATGGTGGAAGGAACTAGCACAGGGGGGGCCAGGCGCTTCCGGTGGGTGTCCAGGACATGGGAAAACTCCTCATCTGGGACGATCTGTTTTGTCCGACCTTCGTCGACATCAATCGCCTTCATGAACTGGGGCTCAAAAAAGAGACTAGGGGCTGGGGCGGCGTGTTTGCGGGGGGAGGAGGAGCGGGCACGGCGTAGCGTTCTCTTTGCCGGAGGGGCATAGTCCTTATCGGCAGGGTCGTCCAGCTTGAACTTCCCAGTAGTGTAGAGGGCTTTTTCTCCAGAAGACAGCCCGGACAGGAAAGAGGGGGTGGAGGCAATGGAGGCTCGCTTAGAGCGATCCCGAGCCACTAACCTATCAAATGCCACTCGATGGGCGGAAGGGGAGGTGGACTATGAGCTGGCCTCAACCGTAGCGGTGGCCTAGTCTTGCTTGGCCGGCGGGAGGAGAGAGGACTCGGGAATAGCAACCTGCGAGTCGGTAGGGGGAGAGCGGGTTGGCACGGTCGGCGTGTATGTCGAACCGTGATCGGAGTTGAACCGATTGAAGAGGCCCGTGGTAGAGGCATTGTTCAAGCCACAGGTGGCTGGACAACCCTTCCCAAATAGGCAACCCTTCACAAAAGACTCCACCTCTTTTATCATGACAAGGGCGGCCGTAGCAACCGACCCCGTTACCAAGTTATCCAACACCGGGTTCACCGCGTTGGAGCAGCCATGTTCACGGACAAAGGACAGAAAACCATAGTTCCCGCCAGGCGCAGCGTACGACCGTGAAGTTGTAGGGATGAGGCCACGGACAGCCTCGGAAACGGGCGCAAGAGAAAAGGTGACGCGAGCCGTCTCAAGCGAGGAGGAGGGGTTGGAGTCAAGTCGAACAGGTGATGATATCCGCGAAGTGGGGACAGAGTCTGAGGAGGAAGAGGCAGACAAAGTCGCCATCCTCACTCAAGCCTTTGTCCAGAGACTACCGGGATCAACCACGGATATCTCCCTCTGGAACACCTTCTCAAGCGAGAACAACTATTCTGTCACCCAACCGCCCGACAAACAAAGATGGAAACGATGTAAACCTTATGAAGTTATCGTAAGTAGGAGAAATGCGTTGGGTGAGGTTGAAGCTCGCTACCGAGATGGAGCGAAGATAAGTAGGAGGAAAGACTTAAGTGGTTGCGTGAGGAGTCTGTCCCGAAGGTCCTTTTTTTTTTTTTTTTTTTTTTTTTTTTTTTTTTATCGTCATGTATTCTTTGTTTAGGTACAAGAACTCGCATGCAGCGCTAGCTATGGCGTAAACAAAACCTTAATCCCAAAACAAACTTAACAAAAGAAACCAAACCAGTGCCTCCAAAAGCGCGAACAGCCCATATCGCAAAGCAGCCTTAAAGCATAAATATAGGGAAACACTCAAAACTAACTATGATACCTTAAGCATAACCAAGGAAAGCTCCCGAACAGATAAAACATTTAAGTCACGGAGTGGCGAGGGGATGGTGGGGGCGAGAGAGAGGGGGAACCCCGAAGGGCGGGCATCTCAGGGGGAAAACCGGTAGCAGTGATCGAGATGTATTTCGCCAGGCCGTGAAGCAGAGCCAGCGTGTGCCAGAGTGGGTCGTCCTCCCGTAAGCCGTCTACTCCCTGGAGGTGGGAGCTCCTGGCTTCGAGTTTGGCCGAGCAGTTAAGGATGGCGTGGTGGAACGTCTCGGGCTCCTCCTCACAATAGGGGCAAGTGGTAGGGGCGTTAGGATCCTTCCAAGAAACGTGTGCTGCCAGGTAGCTTTTTCCTGACCTCATCTGATGGATACGACCTGCCATGAACTTCCCAAGCCCCATAAAGGGGTGTGGGGTCAGAGTAGGCGTGTACATGTAGCGTGGGGGGGGGCGGGTACTGGGAGGACCACGTGTGGAGTAGGAGCTGCTTGCAGTCCCTCTTGAGTCCAAAGAAGGTAGGGTCGCCGGGGGCACCCGGTGGCAGGGCGGTTGGCAGGAGATTCTCAGAGGCGGGAGGGGCCATGCGCAGATGACAAACTAGGTTGACCACCCTGTGGGCTATCGCATCGAGTGGCAAGTGGCGTCGGACCAGCGGCGAGGGTTCAGGGGATTTCCAGTGGAGGGGCCTGTAGCCCGGGGTGAGGCCCACGGTGAGGAGCCGGTGGTTTTCCATGGAGCGGAAGGTCGAGGTTGTTGGGAAGGTGCTGTGGAGCCTCGCCGTTGCCGGATTCCTTTCTGGAGGGAGGCATACAAGGCGAAGAGCCGCCAGGCGTTGACGATGTTCAATCAAACATTGAATGGGAGGGAGCGCAGATTCACAAGGGAGAATCCCAGTGGGGGTATCGCTAAAGCAATTGGTAATCCATCGCTGAACCGTTCTCCAGAAAACAGCCAGACGGTCCATCATTGCAGCAGAAGGGGAGAATAGGTCGGCGC
The DNA here is from genome assembly GCA_006112555.1 of Tuber indicum. Classification (NCBI taxonomy): domain Eukaryota; kingdom Fungi; phylum Ascomycota; class Pezizomycetes; order Pezizales; family Tuberaceae; genus Tuber; species Tuber indicum. The sequence continues at coordinate 202,518 of VBSK01000041.1, forward strand.
CGTATAAAAGTATGGGTGCGAGAAGGGAGGAGGCAAGATGGTGGCAGAGGTAGGGCGCCAGGCCTTTGCCAGGGCCTGAGAGCCTCTTGACCATGGAGAAGGCCCCCTGGGCTAGGGCGAGCCGTTTGGAGAAGTGCGCGTTGTTTGACCACCTGAGGCTGCAGGCTGCAGGCTCGAACCAGTAGCCCAGCCATCTCACCACCCCGGAGGGTCGGAAAAGGAGGTCGTCGATCACGATAGGGAGTGTGCATGGTGGACCCTTTTGTCTGTCCCCAAGGTCCTTTTTTTTCTTTTTTTTTTTTTTTTATCATCATGTATTCTTTGTTTAGATACAAGAACTCGCGTGCAGCGCTAGCTATGGCGTAAACAAAACCTTAATCCCAAAACAAACTTAACAAAAGAAACCAAACCAGTGCCTCCGAAAACGCGAACAACCCATATCGCAAAGCAGCCTTAAAGCATAAATATAGGGAAACATTCAAAACTAACTATCATAACGTTTAAACATAACCAAGGAAAGCCCCCGACCAGATACTGAAACGCTCAAGATCCGGGGTGGCGAGGGGATGGTGGGCGGGAAGGAGAGGGGGAACCCCAAAGGGCGGGCATCTCAGGGGGAAAACCGGTAGCAGTGGTCGAGATATATTTCGCCAGGCCGTGAAGCAGGGCCGGCGTGTGCCAGAGTGGATCGTCCTCCCGTAGGCCGTCTACTCCCTGGAGGTGGGAGTTCCTGGCTTTGAGTTTGGCCGAGCAGGTAAGGATGGCGTGGTGGAACGTCTCCGGTTCCTCCTCACAATAGGGGCATGTGGCAGGGGCGTTGGGGTCCTTCCAAGAAACGTGTGCTGCCAGGTAGCTTTTTCCTGAACTCATCTGATGGATACGCCCTGCCATGAACTTCCCATGTCCCATAAAGGGATGTGGGGCTAGAGTAGGCTTGTACATGTAGCGTGGGAGGGGCGGGTATTGGGAGGACCAGGTGTGGAGCAGGAGCTGCTTGCAGTCCCTCTTGAGTCCAAGGAAGGTAGGGTCGCCGGGGGCACCAGGTGGCAGGGCGGTTGGCAGGAGATTCTCAGAGGCGGGAGGGGCCATGCGCAGATGACCAACTAGGTTGACCACCCTGTGGGCTATCGCGTCAAGCGGCAAGTGGCGACGGACCGGCGGCGAGGGTTCAGGAGTTTTCCAGTGGAGGGGCCTGTAGCCCGGGGTGAGGCCTACGGTGAGGAGCCGGTGGTCTTCCATGGAGCGGAAGGTCGAAGTTGTTGGGAAGGTGCTGTGGAGCCTCGCCGTTGCCGGATTCCTTTCTGGCGGGAGGCATACAAGGCGAAGAGCCGCCAGGCGCTGACGGTGTTCAATTAGACACTGAATGGGAGGAAGCACAGATTCACAAGGGAGAATCCCAGTTGGGGTATCACTAAAGCAGTTGGTAATCCATCGTTGAACCGTTCTCCAGAAAACAGCCAGACGGTCCATCATTGCAGCAGAAGGGGAGAATAGGTCGGCGCCGTATAAAAGTATTGGCGCAAGGAGGGAGGAGGCGAGACGGTGACAGAGGTAGGGTGCCAGGCCCTTGCCAGGGCCCGAGAGCCTTTTGACCATGGAGAAGGCCCCTTGGGCTAGGGCGAGCCGTTTGGAGAAGTGCGCGTTGTTTGACCACCTGAGGCTGCAGGCTGCAGGCTCGAACCAGTAGCCCAGCCATCTCACCACCCCGGAGGGTCGGAAAAGGAGGTTGTCGATCACAATGGGGAGTGTGCATGGCGGACCCTTCTGCCTCGGGGTCCTCCAATGGATCAGTTCCGTCTTGGGAATAGAGAAGCTCACCCCCAGCCTGCGACCCCTCTGGGTGCGAGCTTTGACCAGGTGCTGTAGGTGTTGGATATTCCTCCTATAGGAATTCGAGGCGACCGTGACTGCGAAGTCATCGACATAGGAGAGGATGAGGCCACGTGGGACTGGAAAGTGGAGCGAGGACACGTAGATGACGAAGAGTAATGGCGAGATGGGGGACCCCTGAGGGGTGCCCACTTGTACTGGTTTGAAAACCTTGGGGGAGCCTTGAAAAAGGAGCCTGCACTGCCGTGCTGTAAGGAACGAGCGTACCCAGGAGCAGAGGTATGGGGGCACCCCCTTGGAGTGGAGCATTTGAAAGAGGTCGTTGGGGGAGACGTTGTCAAAGCCTCTCTTTATGTCCAAAAAGAGGGTGGAGACTTCCAACCTTGGGCGTTGCAAGGTCTGGACCTCGTGTGCGAGGGTGGAGCAAGCGTCGAAGGTGCTTAGGCCTGGGAGGGAGCCACACTGGTGGTGGTTCAGGAGGCCGAGGGACCGGACAATGGGAGCGAGTCTGTTGGCCATGACCCTCTCTAAAATCTTGGAGACCGTTTCCAGTAGGACAATGATGCGGAAGGAAGAGGGGGAATCATATGAGGCCTTTCCTGGTTTGTCCAGCACCACGCCATTGGCCATCTTGAGCGAGGAGGTATGGTGGCCGAAGGCCACAAGGGGGGAGAGGAGATCGGTTAGAAGGGAGGGACAAGCTGAATTGACCTTTTCCAGACGCCATACGGGATCTGGTCAGGGCCTGAGGCAGACAACGGGGATGCTTTGCGCAGGGCCGCAGCGACCTCCTCTGGCTTCAGTGGGGGACAGTCTTTAAAACGGCGCAGGATGGGGGGGCAGTGGGCTGGGGGCTTGGGGGGAAAGAAGTGGGATAGGAGTGTGGAGTTTAGCTCCTCCGGCGATGAGGCTCCCGGCAGAGAGGGGAAGCGTTCTGGTGGTTTGCCGAAGGCGAACCTTTTGGCAGTCCATACATTTTAGGGTGTGGCACCCTCGAGGAAGTCCGACCAGTGCTTCTTCTTGGCCTGTCTAATAGCCTTGAAGTATGCGTTCCTGGCAGTTTTGGCAGCTCTCAGGGCAGTGCTGTCTGAGGACAGATGGGCTGTCCTCGCGCGGGCGTGGTGGACCTTTCGCAGGTCAGTGAGGGCATCAGACCACCAGGGCTTGGAGCGCAAGGACGGCCTCTTTGTTGGGGTGTGCTGTGCCAGGGTACTCCTGATTCGATTCAGGTTGAAATCCAGCCACCTGCCAAGGGCCTCCTGTAGCGGAAGCGTGGGTGGGCTGGTGAGCTTGAGGGCGCGGAGAGCTGTGTATGTCGCAGGCCAGTCAGTTGCCGACCAGTGCGGGGCCACCCCAGGGGGGGACAGGAACGGGGAGGAAAGTGTTATAGCTATGGGGATGTGATCAGAGCCAGTGGACGGAAGTTCCGCATTCCAGGTTTCCAGGTAGGGGTTCAGATGTTCGTTTGCGAAGGCAAGGTCCAGTACAGAGGGGGAGTGTTGCTGCCCAAGGGAGAACCGGGTGAACACGCCAGGGGTGTTTATGAGGGCAAAAGACCTTTCCAGGGCTAGGTCCGCGTACGGAGCTGAGGCCCTGATCTCGTTGTCACGAAAGGAGCGGAGGGGGTCCCAGGAAGGGTGATGGAGGTTGAAGTCACCCACCACTAGCAAAGGGTGTGGGAGGAGAGGAAAGGCCTCCTCTGGAGATACCGTTCTCGTAAGAGAGGAGGCAGTCCATAAGGAGTAGAGGTTAAGGACCCGAAATTTAACATGGGACGAAGAAAATAAACCATTAGGGGTGTGTATATCGAGCGCCATCAGGCCGGGTTGTCAAGGAAAACTGGTACCACTGAGGTGGAGTCAAGAAAGGAACGTAGGACGTAGAAGGCCACCTTTGGCCTATTATGTGGTGAAAATGGGGGGGCAAAAAACTTAAAACCATTAAACTGCGGCAGTTTGCCACGAAACATAGGGGGGTCTTGCAAAGCAACAATAGAGGGGGGCAGGGGCAGGGCCACAAGGCTGTTGAATAAGGAAAGAAACACATTCCAGCTTCCCAAGCAGTTGTGTTGAACGATGGTGATAGAGTTAAGACTCTGGGGAGGAGGCTGGTTCCAGGGGAGTGGGGGGGAATAGAGTCGTCGAGCGCCATCTCCGGGACTAACCCGAGGTGGACTTCCGGAACGGGGTGGGAGTAGCTTCCTCCTAGGAACGGGAGGCGTTGTCTCCTTGGTGACGGGCAGGGGTGCTAGGGAGGGGGGTTCCTTGGGGGGGACGGAAAGGGGTGGTGAAGAGGGGGCCGGGGGCTGACTCGACTCTGCGGGCGGCACTATCTCCCAGGTCCAGGGCAGGAGCAAGGCGTTGGGGCCGTACAGGTCCGGAGGAAGGGCCCCTCTCCTCCATCGTCCTGCGTATCCATCTCTTCTTCATCAGGCAGGGGGGCATCTGAGGCAGGGGGAGGGGGGACGGCTTCTGGGGGCAGGTCTGGTCGTAGGCGGGGTGGAGCCCTGAGCAGTTGGCGCAGGCGGGGACGGAGGTGGGGCAGCAGTTGACAACCGGCTGAGATGTCCCCCCTTGGGGCAGGTCGGGTTCTGGCAGCGGTGGCTTGCCCTGGTGTGACTGAGGGCGCATATCGGGCAGATGGGATGGTCGACCTTACAGCGCGCCGCCTGGTGGCCGAAGCCCCGCAGTTCTTGCACTGCGTGAACCTGTTTGCAGAGTATGCTCTCTCGATGCGGCACCGGGAGGCGTAGAGGACGGTCCTACCCACCATTGTCCACGTCCGACGGGGCAACCGTGACGATGCAGGAGGTGTTTGCCTTCGAGAGGCGGAGCTCCTCGTCCCGTACGAGGAAGCGGGCTGATAGGATCTGGACCTCCTTGACATTGAGGATAGTTTCCCTGAGGGTCTGGAGGAGGGCTTCGGGGTCGTCAGGAGGAACGAGACTGGAAGGGAGTGGATGGCCAGTTGCACCTCGTTGGGTGCTGGGCGGAAGACAAGGTAGGGGTTTTCTCCCACGGGGTAAGCCTTATTGAGGCGTGAGGCTAGGGCTCGTAGTAGTAGTAGGTGCGTACGCGGTAGGGGGGGTGGTGGGATCAAGCGCGAGCAGGGTGACAGCACCACGGTCGTTAACTTTGGCTGTGAAGGCCTTGGGGAGGGGGCAGTTGGCCTCTTTAAGAACTGAGGCTGCAACGTCTGGGAAGGAGGCCGCAATGTCACCCCTGTGGGGTTGGGGGGCAGGAGAGGAGCGGGGGGCAAAGAAACGTCTTTCCGCAGCTGGCAGCGTCCTAGGCACGGGTGGACCCTCCCTACCTGGTGCTGTTTTCGCGACTTGAGCCGCGGAGGAGACATTTGCTGGACCAGACTTCTTTCTGCACTGAGGTTTCGAGGAGGACGCGGCGGAGGAGTAGGGAGGGCTTGGATTGTGTTGGGGGGGGGGGGCGTCCGCTCTGCGAGCTCCTGGCAGGAATTCGGAAGGGTCGGGGTATTTGCCGTCCCTCCACTGCTGCCTCCAGGTCCTGGGGTACTTGGCAGCGAAGGCCGCGGGGTTGCCGTGAAACCTGCCGGTCGCAGTGTCATAAACCGGAATGTCCGGGTCATACTCGGCAGGGTATCCTGA